>VMDO01005215.1:0-114415 GCA_007922755.1 Pedetes capensis
AAAAAATTTTAAAAAAAAAAAAAAAAAAAAAAAAAAGATTAAAGAGTGAACAGTGAGAAGCAGTCTAGCTAAAGTCAAGTATGTGCCTCCCTGTGTGTTGTAGGAAAAGGACAAGAAGGACTAGATAGCATGACACTCGAAACAGGGACATTATAAGCAATTATGGCAACTGAGGTTAAAGAGGATAAAGGCCTTGTAGATAAGGAATATGATTCAAGAAAATTTGGGATGTTTTCACCTGACAGGGATGGTGGAAGACTAGAGCATGAAAATCAAAGTGACTGGCAAGTACTTTTGATGATCAACTTTGGTGAACAGGATAAGGGGAGCAATGAGGATGACCAGGTGACCAAGAAGAATTGGCCCCAGAAAATGTGAGGTATTTGTGTTATCAAAAAATGTATGTGTAGGGGGAGCATAGTTTTAAATTAGCCTGACACACAGGGGGTGATGGTCAAAAGCCAAACATAGAGGTTCAAGACTTCTGAGGTAGAGTAATTCCAGTCACCAATAAAACCAAAGGAGTGTCCATGAGAATGAGTCTGTCTCTGAAATGAAGTGAAAGGCATTTCATTTCAGGAAATTCAGCAATTGGTGACTGGTTTTATACTTACAAGTTAAAATTTCTCAAAATTCTAGCCATAGTTAAGGTTAAATATTGTTCAGATGAAATACTGCTCGCTATACATTAATTGTCAAATCTACTGAGAGGTTGTTGTTGTTATTGTTAGGTGCCGTCGAGTTGGTATCCGACTCATAGCGACCCTCATAGGGTTTTCAATGGCTGACTGTTTCGGGATTGCCTTGGGAGTGGATTGCCAGGTCCTTCTCCCATTTTTGTGGTGCTGGGAATTGAACTTGGGACCTCAGAGACTGAAGTGCAGCACTCTACCAACTGAGCTAAATGAGAGGTAGGTAATAGTAAAGGGGGAAAGTAAACAGTGGTATATACCATACTGAAGAGTAAAATAATAAATGGATTGTAACTGATACTGAGAAACCAGGGGAAATATAACACATACACGCATGTGTATACAAACAATACACACCGTCTTAAGAGGTGAGAAAATGAGTGGTTTCCAAGCAGAGAGACTTACAAAAATAGCAGGTATTGAAAGGAGATAGGATTTCAGTTAAGGAAAGAAATGGAAGAATAAATTTGGTTGAAAGGAGAGCAAATATGCTTATAACTGAGTAATAGGAAAAGTGGGAGGAACTGGGAGGAGTCCTGTAGTTCTAGAAAAATATATTAGGATTATAAGACAAGAGTTGAAGACAATTTTAAGATTTAAGGCTAAAAACTCAGCAGTGGTGTCAAAGAAGGTAGCAATTATAGAAATCTTTTACCTATTTGGCCATTGTACTAGCTGTTGTAAATGGCTTTCATTCTTGAAAATATTTTCCCTACACCAAAATGAAAAATTCTATGAATGATTACTAAAAGATTAGACAGAGAACTTTAGCTCTGGGCTTCCTGAACTCTCCATCAACAAAGAAAGAAAATCAAATGAGAATGATAACAGCAATCTTTATTCTCCCAGCTAGTAAAAGTCAAGTAAAAGTGACACAAAATATTCACAAAAATTCAAATATCCTTTAACTTTTAGATGGCGTGGTATAACTAGATGCCTAAATATTTTGCTGGCAAAAAGTTTGTTTCCTTTTTCTTGAGATGACTGTCTTGATCTCGTACTTGTATGCAAGTTAATAATTTTCATGAGCCCACCTTTACAAAAGAATCTATGTCAAAGCAAAGCAAATACTAACAGCCCTTGCATAAGAAAACGAAACTAAGAGAAAAATGTTATCTCAGGCTATCTTGGTCCTTAAGTTTTGCCTAAAATTGAATGCCATATTGGCAGCTAGAGTTTAATTTTTTTCTAAGAACTTAGACGAATGTTAGTAGAGTCTGATGAACCTAAATGTATTTATTTTGGAAATCCTTGTCAGAGAAGATGAAAAAGAGGACATGACCAGCAAAGAAAAGGGCCAGGTCAAGAGATGTATTCTATTCTTTCATAATGCAAAGTTCTATTCTGAAAAACTTCACGCGCAACCAAAATTACCAGTCTGACAAAAATCTATTCTCCTGAGGTGACTCTCTTGATTTAGAAATTCTTTTAAGTAAATGACCCTCTGCTTTTACTCAAATTTTTGGGATAAAATGAGCACATAAAAGGCCATAGCAAGTAACTCCTATACTCACTTAATAATTTTTTAATATATGAGAACTACTGTTGAAGATACGAAATACACAGGACATATTTTCTGCCTTTATGTTACTTACTTTCTAGACATAGATCACTCATAAACTGAAATGCATAATGGAGCAAGATAAATACAATAATAAAAATTTTAAATGTGATAAAATAAGGAAAATACTAATTCCTTCTTAAATGATGGAATTTTTGAGCAAGAACTTTGTAAAACTGGTATGCTCACAGAAAAAAAAATATAAGAGCGTAAAATCCAAGATACATGGAAGAAATGAGCATTTGAGTTCACTGAGAAATGGGATGTGCTGGCAATGAGGAACAGAAATGAAGACCAGAGAGTAATAAGGGAACATCTCAGAGTTAGTGTGGCACACTGGATATGAGCCAGCCTTGGAGTCAGAGTGACTTTGGTTTGACTACAGACTATACCCACAAACAATGATGGTTCTTTTTGTATTCAGCCAAACTTTCATTTTGCTGATCTTTAAATGAGGCTGATAGTTACCTAGTATTATAGTAGGGAGGGGTGAATGGTACAATTCATGAAAAACTCTTAACAGACTACTTTGCACAAGGTGAGTGTTCAAAAAATTGTCTACTATTATTGTGATTTTTGCTGTTATTGCTATTTAAATTATAACAATGTGAATAGAAATGAATACTGTTAGAAAGGATAGATAAATTACTAAACATGACTGCTGTAATCATAGCAGTAAAACATTGTCACAGAACAATTCATATATTCTATTTAAATAATTGCTAGTAGTTCCAATTATATAAAGCAATATATACTGACTACAGAAAGTTTGAGAAATTTTAGGAAAAGAGAGAAAAAGAAAAACCCCCATGATCATATCAATGATATAATTAGGTTTATAATATAGTTATTTTCATTTATTTCTATACAACTTACAAACTATCTTCCAATCTATCTGGTTGTTTGCCTATCTACTTGCTGTACTTTTTTTTTTCTTTTTTAAAACAAAGGGTACCAATATATTTCCCAGGTTGATCCCAAATATCTGGGCTCAAGCAATTCTCCTGCCTCAGTCTCCTAAGTAGCTGGGACTTCAGACATGTGCCACAGTGACCACCTACCTGCTATACTTTTAAGCTTTTTTCATTTTACAAATCTGGGCCACACCATATACACATAATATATATCTGCACATCAAAGTAATCTTAGCAGAAACCTCCTCTTTTTATGGTTGATATTGTTGTTGTTTCCAAAATAACCAGAGGAAAAAGTCAATCTTCTGAAAGAAAGTAATAAAGACAGGCACAGAAATAAAACAAGATGAAACATTTTTGCACCTAAAGAGAAAGACAAGGAGAAAGAGGGGGAAGAAAAAAAGGAATCTGAATAAAAGATAGACAGAGAAACAGGGGTTTGTTCCCTTGATATCTGATATCTTTCTTGTTCTTGGTTATGAATTTCCTTGAGTAGTGAAAATACTTCTATTCTTTCTATGGAGTAATATCTTTCATTGAAAACAATATCTATTCTTAAGGATCTAATTTTTTTCTTCCAACTCTACTTTCCAAAACTCCTTTGAAAAAGAAAATGAGTTGAAAGGGGAGAGGGAATCAGCGTGGCAGGTCAGTGAGAGTAAGCCACAAGAAATGTGGAGACTTGCTCCAGTGGGAGGAGAAAACTGTCAGCTACATGGAACTGGACCACCAGAAAACCCACCAGCAATTCCTCCAGCACCATGTAGTTTGCACAGAGGGTGGAGAGACTCCAGAGGTTGACTAGATCAAAAATCAAAAGTGGAGAACTAGAGAAACCGCCATGGACGACCAAAGTCCCCTGAGCCATAGAGCGCAGAGAACATACAGCCCAGGGAAAAATTTCACGTGGGCATCTAGAGCTCAGATCCACCAAGAAGTGCAGCTCTGGCAGCCCGCCAACGTCCTGCCATAAGACACACAGGTAGCACTTCCCACAGGGAACAACTGGTGCGTGAATCTCAGGCACCAGGTGTGGTGTCAGCTGTGTGCCTGCCATGTGCCTGCCACCCCCCACTGTGGAGGTCCTAGCCATCTACCTTGCTATAGGAGAGTGGTGGGGTGCAGACCCCACGTGGGAGCAGAGGCCACAGACCCTCTGGAGGTTGCATGATATCATCCTGCCCACTGAAGTGTGGAAGCTATGAACTAGTTCACCAGACCTTGAGACAATAGGACAGGACTGAGTGTTCCCAGACTCCAAGCTAGTGGTCAGAACAGCCATCATTCCCCCGCCATGGAGGTCCTCGCCCCACAGTTTGCCATAGGAGAACAGGGTGGTGCAAGTCCCACACAGGAGCACAGGTCCCAGATTCACTGGGGGTAGCACGATAGCATCCTGGTCCCTGTAGAGTGGGATCAGTGAGCAAACAAGGCAGGGGTCAAGACCCAGGAAAGGACAGGGGCTACAAAGTCCCTGAAGGCGGCAGGCGCGCCAGCACAGTCACCAATCTCCCATTGTGGAGGTCCTAACTGTGCAGTTTGGGACAGGACAGCAGAGAAGCATGAGTCAAACACAGGACCTCAGGCCCCAGATTCACTGGGAGTAGCCCAATATCATCCAGCCTACTACAGCAGGAGATCTGGCAGCAAGCTCAGCAGGGCTCAGGTTATGCAAGAGGGCAATGAGTCAGGCATTGGCTCGCCATCATCTGCTGCTGCCGTTCGGGCTGTGCACTCTGAGCTGAGATCTTGGCCTATGAGATCTGCAGGGGAGCCAGGAGTCTTGGTGGGATGGAGGGAGATATGCCGCCTCTCTGTTAGTATGGCACAGGCAGAGTACCCCATAGGGCAGGTCCTGGAGAATATCCTGAAACCTGAGCTAGCCCAAGAGACCAGTGCAGACTTTCCACCATCATCTTCCACTGGAGGGATGCTGCACAGAAACTGCTCCCTCCAGACCTGCCAGCTTTCAATGTGAGGGCGGGGGAGGGGAGAGACAGAAAAGTGTCAGAGTCTCATTATCACCCAACCTCAATAGAACTTCAGAGGGAGAATCTTCCTATTCAGAGGAGGTGGAACCCAAATCCCAGAACAAACAATGTGCAAGCCTCAGCAAAAAAACCCACACAGAAAATGAAAGGACATGCTGGATGAGAAGATCCCACAGACCAAAGCCTTGCAACAGACAATAACAAATAATCCTGTCTTCTACAGATATCAGAATCGGAATTCAGAATTTTGATTATTAAATGCTAAGAGATATCAAAGCTAACACCACCAGCACTCTCAAAATCCTGGAAAAGAAGGTATCTCATCTGGAGTCTGTACTCTCCTCATAGCTAGAAATGGTCAAAATAAACCAAGCTACAATCCTTGAGACTCAAGGCAAGCTGAATAAAATAAACACTTCAACAGAATCCTCAACATTGAAACCAGAAGAGGCTGAAGAGAGAATATCAAACATAAAGGATTACACTATATTAACTACACACAAGCTAAGATAGAGAAAATAATGAAGCAATACCAGCTAGATTTCCAAGAAGTTTCAGATAAAATGAAAAAGCAAAATTTAAGAATTCAGGGAGTCCCTGAAGGAGCAGAAAGCAACACAAGGGGATTAGGAAATTTATTCCAGGATATTGTGGGTGAAAAATTTCCAGAGCTAATCCAAGATCTGGATACTTACACAACTGGATCATTCAGAACCCCACCCCTAGTAGACCAAAAAAATCCCCCCCATGACACATTATTGTATGAATGCTTATGCTGGACAGCAGAGAAGCACCTTTGAAAGCAGCTAGGGAAAAACTCCAACTGACGTTTAAAAGCAAACAAATGAAAATAAGTGCAGAGTTCTCCACATCAATACTAAAAGCTAGAAAGGCCTGGACATATATAATCCACGTTCTGAAAAAGAACAACTTCCAACCAAGAATACAATACACAGCAAAGTTATTTTTTAAAATAGATGAGGAGCATAAGACATTCCATGATACTGCCACGTTCAAACAATTCACAACCACTAAATGAGCATTGCAGAGGATCCTCAATCACCTACCAAATACAGGGGAGATAAGACAACCCACATAGAAGATCAAAGAAATGAACAATCAACATGAGAGGAAATAAAGAAAGAAATAAGATAAACACGAAGCAAAAACCAGTAACAAGTACTGAGTGGATGCATAACAATAGACACTTCTCAATAATTTTTCTTAATGTAAACAGTCTTAACTCATGAATTAAGAGAGACAGACTGGCCAATTGGATGAAAAAATATAAACCTTCAATATGTGCCATTCAAGAGACTGACCTAACCCACAAAGACTGTAAAAGCTTGAGAATTAAGGGCTGGAAAATAATGTACCAAGCAGGGGGGAAACAAAAAAAAACAGAAGTCACAATACTAATTTCAGTAATTTCAGATAGATTAACCTTCGATCCAAAATTAATTAGAAGAGATAAAGAAGGACACTACACTAAAACGAACAAGCAACCAGGAACCAATGACATTACTTAATATATATTCCCAAATATAGGGGCACCTAGCTTCATAATACAAACTTTATGGGAAATAAAGGATTACATTGGTCTAGAAACCATAATTATGGGAGACTTCAATACCCCACTTTCACCAAGAGACAGGTTATCAAAACAAAAAATCAACAGAGAAATGATGAGCTTAATCTGCACCTTATACCAACTGGAACTCACAGACATCTATAGAATATTCCACCCAGCTGATGAGAAATGCACATTCTTCTTAGTACCACGTGGAAATTTCTCTAAGATAGATCACATTTTAGGACACAGAAATAGCCTCAATAAATAGAAAAAAGTAGAAATCATCCCCTGTACCTTATCAGACCACAACAGAATAAAACTGGAACTCAAAAAGAAGAAAAACACCAGGAATGTTACAAATTCATGGAGACTAAATAATATACTGCTGAATGATCAATGGGTTATTGAAGAAATTAAAGCAGAAATTTAAAAATTCCTGGAATCAAATGAAGAAAATACATCCTACCAAAACATATGGGATACAGCAAGGGCAATTTTAAGAGGGAACTTCATAGCATTGAGTGTCTTCATCAATAAGGTAGGAATGAGCCAAATAAATGACCTAATGACATATCTCAAGACACTAGAAAGCCAACAACAAACCAATCTCAAAAAGAGCACTCAGACAGAAATTATTAAGATCAAGGCAGAGATATCTCAATTAGAATCTAAAAAAATAACTAAGAGAATTGATGAAACTAAGAGCTGGTTCTTTGAAAAGATTAAGGAAATAGATGCTCCCCTGGTCAATTTCATCAAAAAGAAAAAAGACAAGGCCAAAATCGTGAAAATTAGAGATGAAAAAGAGATCATAATCACCAGTTCCCAATGAAATACAGAAATTCCTCACAGAATACTTTGAGAAATTACATTCCCCCAAATATGAAAATACAGAAGAAATAGATAAGTTTATTAACACATATGATATAACCCTGGAGGATATAAGTGACATAAACAAACCCATTACATATGCTGAAATAGAAAAAGTAATAAAAAGTCTCCCAACAAAGAAGAATGCAGGCCTGATGGGTCCACAGCAGAATTCTACCAAACTTTCAAAGAAGAATTAATACCAGTTTTCCTCAAATTACTTCAAAAAATAGAAAGGGAGAGAGCACTCCCAAACTCATTCAATGAAGCTACCATCACCTTGATACCTAAATCAGGCAAGGATACATGTAAGACAGAGGATTAGAGACCAATTTCCCTAATGAACATAGATGCTAAAATTCTCAATAAAATTCTGGCAAACTGAATTCAGCAACATATTAAGAAAATTGTTCACATGACCAAGTGGGATTTATTCCACAGATGCAAGGCTGGTTCAACATACAAAAATCAATTAAAGTAGTTCAACATATCCAGAGGCTTGCAAACAAAAATCACATGATCATCCCAACCAATGCTGAGAAGGCCTTTGACAAAGTGCAACACCTTTTCATGATAAAAACCCTGGAGAAGATAGGCATAACAGGAAAATCCTTTAAAACCATAAAGGCCATTTATGACAGATCTATAGCTAACATCATATTAAATGGAGAAAAATTGAAACCATTTCCTCTAAGATCTGGAACAAGACAAGGATGTCCACTCTCTCCTATCTTATTTAACATTGTGATTGAAGTCCTAGCCAGGGCAGTTAGCCTAGAGAAAGAAATCAAAGGGATACAGATAGGCAAAGAAGAGGTCAAATTATCCTTATTTATGAATGACATGATATTTTACTTAAAGGACCCCAAAAACTCCTCTAGAAAACTTTTAGACCCAATTAACTACTTTAGCAAAGTGGCAGGATACAAAATTAACACTCAAAAATAAGTAGCCTTCCTTTACACCAACTGTGAGCAGGAAGAGAATGAAATTAAAGCTACAATCCCTTTCACAATAGCCCACCAGAAAATTAAATACCTTTTAATCAATCTAACCAAAGTTCCTGCAGATCTCTACAAGGAAAATTTCAAAACATTAAAGAAAGAAATTGCAGAGCATACTAAAAGGTGGAAGGACCTCCCCTGCTCATGGATTGGGAGAATCAATATTGAAAAAATGTCTATCGTACCAAAAGCTAGCTATATATGTAATATCATCCCCATTAAAATTCCAATGAAAGACATTACAGAAATAAAAAAATGATCCAAAAATTCATATGGAAACACGAAAGACCACGTATTGACAAAACCCTCTTAAGCTGCAAAACTAGTGCAGATGGGATAACAATCCCTGAACTTTAAACTATACTACATGGCTGTAGTAGCAAAAACAGCTTGATACTGGCCTAAAGACCAGTGAAACAGAACAGAGGACCCAGAGATACACCAACACATCTATAGCCACCTGATTTTCGACAAAGGAGCAAGCAGGTAAATTGGAGAAAGGATAGCCTTTTCAACAAATGGTCCTGGGAAACCTGGATATCTGCTTGCAGAAAAGTGAAAACAGACTAGCACCTCTCAATATGCACAAGAGTTTACTAAAGATGGACAAAAGACCTCAACATAGAACCAGAAACTTAAAAAGTACAAGAAGAAAAGTTAGGCAATGTGCTCCAACATATAGGCATAGGAAAGCATTTCCTTAATAAGACTTCAGTTGTTCAGGAAATTGCAACAAGAATAAATGGGATCACATGAAATTAAAAAGCTTCTGTACACCAAAGGAAACAATCAGCAGAGTCAAGGAAGTCCCCACAGAATGGGAGAAAATCTTCTCATTCTATACATCCAACAGAGGACTAATTTCCAGAATTTACAAGGCACTCAAGAAAGCAACTCCCAACAACCCAATACACAAATGAGCAAAGGAACTGAACAGACAGTCTCAAATGAAGAAGTTTGTATGGTCATGAAATACATGAAAAAATGCTCAATATCCCTAGCCGTTAAGGAAATGCAAATCAAATCAACTCTGAGATTTCACCTTATTCCAGGAAGAATGGCCAAGATCAATAAAACAAATAACAACAAATGCTGGCAAGGTCGTGGAGAAAAAGGAACCCTCTTACACGGCTGGTGGGGTTGTAAATTGGTTTGACCACTTTGGAAATCAGTATGGAGGTACCTCAGGAAACTAAAAATAGATCTGCCATATGACCCAGTTATACCACTATTGGGAATATACCCAAAGGGAGATGAGTCATCATACCACAGACACACCTGCATCTCCATATTCAATGAAGCACTTTTCACAATTGCAAGGATATGGAATCAACCAAGGTGCACACCAACAGAAGAATGGATAAAAACATTATGGTACATATACCAATGGACTACTACTTAGCAATTTAAAAAATGAAATAGTTATTTGCAGCAAAATGGATGGAATTGGAGAACATCATCTAAAGTGAATGAACACAAGCCCAAAAAGTGAAATACCTTATGTTCTTGCTCATATGTGGGAGTTGAATCAAACTTAAAGGAAGGAAAAAATTCTATACATAAATTAAAACACAATAAAAATCTCAAATAAACTTAGCATAGAGGGACAATTTAAAGAGTGGAAAGGAGGGAGTGGAAAGGAGAAAGAATCTCGCAGAGGTACTCCACAATAGGAGAAGAGGAGAGTGGGAGGAGGGTCAGTGAGGAGGGATGAAGTGGGGAGAGGTCAACCTCAAGGTAAACAGCACAACTTTATTAGTATGGTGGAAAAAAGGGGGGAAGATAGGAAAAAAACGACGAGAATAGCTAAAGTAAGATAATAATAGTAATAACAATGGCAATAATACCAAAGGCTGGCAATAAAGTAAACAGACTAGATCACTCATCTAATACTGCTGAGAATGTAAAAAGGTAGATCACAATAGAAAAAAGTTTGGACTTAAATCAAAATTGGGACGCACGTATATAGATAAATATTCTCACAAAAAGACATGCAAGTAGAAAGATCATTGATAGGGGGTGGGTGTAGGGGAGGAGGGTCATGAGAGGGTAAGGGGGAAGTTATGTGAGCAATGTACAATAAAATGCATGCATGGAAATGTCACAATGAAACCCATGTCATAATGAAACCCATTAAGCTGTGCGTTAAAAATTTCCAATAAAAAAGAAAGAAAATGAGAACTCTGATCCAACTTGATCAAGTTCAACATTCTATCAATCAACCAATGTTATTCACCTTAAATCATGTATCTAACTTAATTGAAAGTTAATCTGCCATCAGAAGCAGGGTAGAAAGGAGAAAGTCACTGAAGACCTTCCTACCACAATGTCAGCTCCTCATCATCAGTGGCTCATTCATACATATATAGCTTTCTGAGTAGGTACTACATTTCTTCCAGCTTTATTTCTCAAATCATGACAGCAATAAAAATTCTGTCATCAACAATGAACAACCTTAACTATATAAAAACATACAATGTCAAGTACATAAAATTCATTTCTTTTTAAAAGCAGTATTTTATTTTTGATGTCTCTTGTTGAGGACTGCATTGTATTGGTTGGCACAGCCATCAATCAAACATTCATTTATTTTATAATGACTATTGAGTGCCTTGTACCCCAGAAAGAAGCTTAGCTCTATAAGCAGACAGAACTAAGTTCAAATTCTAGCCCCATTATTTAATAGCTTTGGGACTGAGCAAGTAACAACTTCTTTCACCCAATGTCTTTACATTGTCAAATTAGTATAAGAATATCCATTTTATAAAGATGTTGTGAGGATTAAGTAACTATTGAAACACACAGAGACATGTTTACTGTCTAACAAATGTTTTTTCCACCTTTTATGCATTGTGGGATTTAAACACCTAATAAGGCATATATCCCCTCCAGGAGAATCTTAAAAGGGGAAACAGATAAAATTTTAGAAACAATTATGAGACAAAAATGATGTTATGGAAAAACAAAGAATGCTATTGTGAGCCAAGAGGCATCCATATCTTGTTAGAGTCAAAAGTAGAATAACTTACTAAAGAATGGGTAGACATACAAAAGTCAAGAGCCTGCCTTTTGGAGGGTGGGGGATGAGATTGTCCTTTTAGGGTAGGTACATTATAAATTATATATTTATTTATAAATATTTATAAATATTTTTATAAATAAATGTAAATATTATAAATATAAAATATTTATAAATTATATAAATGTAGAAGGTAGAAAGGACTTTCCAAACAAAGGGGAGAGCCGCAACAAAATGATAGTGGCAGTGCCAGGGAGGAGCCAAACCCAAAGATAGTTATAACAATGGCAAAAAATGTCAAACATTCGTTCAATCTTGCTATGATTTATGTACTTTTCTAAACTCTGAATATGCATTATTTTAGTCCTTATAATAATCTTAGGAGAGAAATGATATGCCAAGATGATACTTAATCTGAGACACACAGGTGATCCTTTACACAATGATCAGGGTCACAGAGCTAGGAAGTGGCAAGGTCAGAATTTATAATCAGGGAGTCCCTCCCCAGAACCTGCAACCTACCCACTTTCCAGATTGCTTCTCAAACAAAAGCACACAGGTTAAGGAACAAAACAAAACAAAAATAGGATTTCGTTGTTGTTAGGTGTCACCGAGCCGTGTCCAGCTCATAGCGACCCTCATAGGGTTTTCAATGGCAGATTGTATCGGAATTGCCTTGGGAGTGGGTTGCCACATCCTTCTCCCATTTTTGCAGTGCTGGGAATCGAACTCGGGACCTCAGAGACTGCAGAGCGGCGCTCTACCAACTGAGCTAAATCCCAGCCCCACAAAAACAGGATGAAGTAGCAATAAACCAGTCACAAACTAATAACTTGAGTCACTAAATCAATGAATAAATATTCCTCCCTAATATTTTCTTATTGATTATAAGGGCCAAACTCTTGCAACGCAATTTTGCTATTGTTGTTGTTAGGTGCCATCTAGTCGGTGTGCAACTCATAGCAACCCTATGTACAATAGAATGAAACACTCCCCCAAGTTGTGCCATGCCTGGCACTATGTCAGTGCTTCTCTGCTATTCATAGGGTTTCAATGGCTGATTTTTTTTTTTTGGGGGGGGGGTTGCCAGGTCTTTCTTCCAATACTACAGCATCTGGTGTTCCCAAGTGATTTCCCATCCAAGTACTAACCAGGCCTGACCCTGCTTAGCTTCTAAGATCTGACAGGACCTGATGCTACAGTGGTATGGCTGCAGGTGCAACACAATTTAAAAGTTGATTGTTCACTTGTATTTTAAAATTCTTTCAATATAGTTTCACTAAGAGTGAATATTCATTTGGAAAATGCTGCAGATTTTACTAAAAGGTAGCTAACATGCACATCCCTGTAAACAGTAGACTTTCAATGTATAATTTCTCTAAAGTTTTAGCAGACTCTAAATGAAGGAATGTAAAAATGAAAAATAAAAGAAATAAAAGAAGGCAGAGAGATAGGAAGGAAAAAAAGAAGAAGGAAAAGAAGAAAATATGGACCTGCCAATTATATACCATATGGCTGGGTGATACGGTGGAGAAATGTGGGAGGACCTGACCGGTTCTACTCCTGGTTCTCTTGTTGTAGCCATGGATTACACTCAAACAAGCCTCTTAATTTTCTGGAACATTGTTGTTGTTGTTGTTGTTGTTGTTGTAAGGTGTTGTCGAGTTGATGTGTCCTACTCATCGACCCTGTGTACAATAGTGAAACACTATTGTCAGTGCTTCTCTGCTATTCATAGGGTTTTCAATGGCGGATTGATTTTTGGGAGTGGGTTGCTGGGTCCTTCTCCCAAACCTACAGTATCTGGTGTTCCCAACTGGTCTCCCATCCAAGTACTAACCAAGCCCAACCCCGCTTAGGTTCTGAGATCTGACAGGATCATAAGCCAAAGTGCTAAGGCTGCAGGTTCTAGAATATTACAGTTCCAAAATTCCATGGTCCTTATTTGATGACCACTCACAATTGTACTCATTCAAAAGCTCTGAAATCCTGACTCCATGACAACTCAGTATCTTCAGTGGTACTTCATTATACAGGTGCTACCTAAATAACTGGGGCTAGGATTTAGCTCAGTTGGTAGAGTGCCACTTTGCAGTCTCTGAGGTACTGAGTTCGATTCCCAGCACCACAAAAATGGGGAAAATATGTGACAATCCACTCCCAAATCAATCCCCAAACAATCAGCCATTGAAAACCCTATGAGGGTCACTATGAGTTGGCACCTAACAACAACCTAAATAACTTTTCCATTTTTTTAAGGGAGACTTTCTTATTTCAAATGAGTGGCTGACTTACTTGCAAGTGATAAAACACCCAAAACACAGATTCCACTAAGCTGCTCACGTTCTTGTAGGATGAAAACCACAACCAAAGAAGAGAAGCCTCATCCTTTTCATCCAAAACCAGTTATTTTCTCCCCCATACTGAAATTTCATTTGTAATGTTCTATGATATTGCATTTATAAATATGAATATATCTTTTGAATTTATAATGTACCTACATTAAAAGGACAATCTCATCCCCTACCCTCCAAAAGGCAGTAATCATTTAAGTAAAAGGACTTCCTATGAAATTATGTAAAGTAGCTTTTAAAATAGTACTCAAACCTAACTACATTAAAATTTAAAGGATTTAAGCCACACACCATGGCTCATACCTGTAATCCTAGCAATACAGGAGGCTTAAGCAGGAGGACCACAAGTGAGGGGCCACAGGCAAACTGTACAACTTAGCCAGACCCTGTCTCAAAACGAAAAATAAAAGTTTGAGAGTACAGCTTAGTGGTAGAGCACTTGCCTCCAATGTGCAAGGCCCTGGGTTCTACCCTCCAGTACTCCAAAAAGAAGAAAAACTTAAAAGGATTTTTCTTTAACTGATGAATGAGATTGAAATTTAAAATATTAGGTACTATTGTTATTTTCGCCTGCAGCTGTAGCCCTGTGGCATCCGATCCCATGAGATCTCAGAAGCTAAGCAGGGTTAGGCCTGGTTAGTACTTGGATGGGAGACTGCCTGGGAATACCAGGTGCTGTAGGCTTGGGTGACGACCCGGCAACCCACTCCCAAAAATAAATCTGCAATTGGAAACCTTACAAATGGCAGAGAATCACTGACAATATTGTTTCTCCTGTTGTACAAAGGGTAGCTATGAGTAGGATACCAACTCAGCACCTAACAACAACAATTGTTATTTTCATTTAAAAGCCAATAAAGTAATTTTATCATATATCTGTTTGACCATCAAAATGCACCTTCATTATGGAAATACATTATAATTTCTTTGATTATTGGACTTGTCGATTATATGGTCAATACCAAGCAAAAAAATATGAAATGCTTAAGAAATCATGATACAAAAAGGACATTTTATTTTTCAAATAATTATCACAATTTTAATATAATTCTTCCATATGTAGAAATAAATCCTGCAAATGTTGAAATGATTTTGAATATGGAAGAAATTAGAGCTGGAGAGAGTAAAACTTAGGTGTAAGAAGGATAAATATTACCATTATCATAAGTTCATTAAATTATATGTAGACATACTCCAAATATATCCCCAGCACTCCCCGTAACTCTTAGCATCTATAGAACTGATTAGGTGCTTTCTGGGTAAACATTAGGGTATCTGGTAAGGAATAAATTATTACAATAAAATTCTGAAATAAGTATTATTAGATTAAGTAAAAAGCAAGTTTTGCTCAAAACTTATTTTTATTCAAAAGGTTAGGAACCATTTGAGTGATATAGATAGATGTAGATGTAGATTTATATTGACACACATACATTCTCCCTTTCTATATATACACATACATATAAACATATATATGTTTGTGTGTATATATGCATATATAGACGGGGGTGGGGAGAGAGAGAAAAGAGTACACCTATGACCCCAGTACTCAGGGGGCTGAGGCAGGATGGTGAGTTTGAATTTAGCCTAGGCCACACTGTGAGACCCTGTCTAAATAAATAAGTAAAGTCAATAAAGTGTGGGAAACAAAGCTTTTTACATAAAGTGACAAAGTGAAGACTAGTGTTTTGGTTTGTTGTTATTGTTGTTAGGTGCCCTTGAGTTGGGTCCAACTCATAGCAACCCCCACAGGGTTTTCAATGGCTGATTGTTTCGGGATTGGATTGCCATGTCCTTTTCCTGTTTTTGCAGCACTAGGGATCAAATCTGGGTCCTCAAGAGTGTGTGGAACAGTGCACTACCCACTGAACTAAACCCCAGCCCAGTGTTGTGGTACACACCTATTATCCAGCAACTCAGGAGGCTGAGGCAGGAGGATCTCAAGTTCAAGGCCAGAGGCAGCCTACACAATATAAAAAATAAAAAAGTGAATGGGGATACATTTCAGTTGTAGAGCATTTGCTACCATAAGGAAGGTCCTTGGCTCAACCTCCCAGTACTGTGGTGAGGGGAGTACAAAGTGGAAACATTTGGTAGCTAAGCACTTTTAAATTTTCCTAGTATTATGATTATAATAACTGAAAACTATTGATATATGTAATTTCAATAAACACCTTAAGGTGAAATTAGATGTAAAGCTTCCCCACCTCCCCCAAGTAAATCTAATAAATGTCGTTTCTTTTTACTCCACTAGAGGGAAGTCTTTCAAAACTCCGGCTGAAGAAATCAATCAAGCCTGCTTTGACCTGTTGATAAATTAATCCTCATGTTCCATTCCTTCTAACATGATGTTCCTCTAGTATACTAATTAAGGTTGTAAAATATGTATTTTAAAACTGTTATCTATTTTTTTATAGGTGTTCTTTGAGACGTACCCACTGCTATACTTTTCTGTGTGTTTCTTTTCTTTTTCTTTTTTGAAATTTCTGGTAAATCCCAGAAGTGTTTTACATACAAGGCTTATACAGGATATTTACCTGGTTATATCCATGCAGAGTTAATAGTCCTGAGAATAAGGAGAAATCATTTTTAAGGATTTATTATAGCTGAAAATTTCCCCAGAGTAGTAAATCATACCTACAGAGAGAGAGAGAGAGAAAGAGAGAGAGAGAGAGAGAGAGAGAGAGAGAGAGAGAGAGAGAAGGGGGAGAGAGAAAGGGGAGGAGAGAGGGAGAGAGGGAGAGAGAGAGGAACTCACACAAATACCACTTATACATGTGTCCATCTGTATGTGCCTGGCAGATTTATTGCATCACATAAGGAGAAATAAGGGACTATAATTGAAAATATATATTTTAAAAGTTACCCCCAAATATGCCAATGTTGTGAAAAAATATATATATATATGCTTTATATATGCTTTATTTTAAAAATCTGGTTAGTCCAGATAAGAAACGCTATGGGAGAGAGAGGGGGGAGGAGGAAGAAAGGGAAAGAAAAGAAAAAGGAAAGAAAGAAGAGAAAGTGCTATTGAACAGCAAGCACATATGCTAAATTAAGTAGGAACTACAGAGAACCAAATGCCACTCAAAATAGTTTCAGGGTGTCCTTAAATAATACAGCCATTGCTGAACTTCACAGAGAGGAAAACCAAAGCTTGACTCTCTACTAGGTGATTTTAATATTTGGTAAATCCTTATTAATAGTGGACTCTGCCTATTTTCAGAGCGAAAACAGTTTCACTGAATGACTGATAACCCCAAAATGGGGAAAGCTGTCAAAAATTCTGAACAGTCCCCTGAAGGGAAAAATGAAAAGAGAAAAGAAAGGAAGCAAATGATTCCTAGGAAAATATGCAAGCCTGTTTCATTTATTTGTACCCTAAGCGGCAGTGTCATAGAACAGACAGGTTGCTTCAGCCAACCAGACTGGAGCAGCTGCGAGTGCTACATCTTGGCAGTCTAAAGCGATTGGCTCCTCTCTGGGGAGTGGAGGGTGTTCAGTTATTAATGACCGCTGAGCAGGCAGCACCATGTCAGTGTGACAACTGATCGGGTGAACGATGCACCACTAGCCACCATGGAAACAAGGAGAAATAAAGCCAGCTCACAGGATCTCTCTTTCCTGGATTGAGAGTCTCAGGCTGCCGACACAGAGAGTTCCGGGCAAAAGAAGGAATCCTAGCTGCAGCCTCCTGCCTTCCTGTATATTTTCGAATCCTGAGGCAAGATTGCTTGCCTGTATGTGCATGTCTATAGTACATATCTGGGTACATCTTATTACACACGCACATATGCACTGCTCTACACCCAGGCAAGAAGACAACCATGTGATTATCTCAACCAAGCGACCGAGGAATTCAGCACGCAGGGACACGGGAGGTTATCTAGCATAGAAACTGCCTTTACAAGGTAAGTTTAAAATACACGCATTTTAAATGTGTTCTATTTCTTGTCTCACTAATGCTCATGTTTTTACACTTAAATTCTCCTTTGATGTTTTCTCCTGGTCTGAATTCTAAGAGCATTTTTCTTTAGATTTTACTTTTGAAAAGAAATTATGCAAAACCCTTCTGGGTCTGTGTATCCCTAGCTGTGTTTGTGGGTTTCTCTAACACGCATTTTACTAGCTTGAATGCCCACCAGAGGATGTGAGTGGGAGAGAAAAAGCAGTGTTGGGGGGTGGAGATATAGGAGGGAGAGAGAAGAGAAGGGAACCGTGGGGGAGAAGAGGGAAAAAGGGAGAGAAAAGTGGAGGAGAGGGCGAGAAGGAAACAGCCGTGGAGAGGAGAGGAGAGGAGAGAGGGAGAGGGAGAGGGAGAGCGGGAGAGAAGGAGAGAGAGAGGGAGAGGGAGAGGAAGAGGGAGGGGGGGAGAGAGAGAGAGACTGGCAGGTGGGGGGAGCAATTTTCCTTTGGCCTCACATTATTTATAACGAAAAGCAGATCACACATCTTTTGGTGTTTCGAAACCATTCCCCCAAATGGGGCATTTCTGTTTCTTTTCACCAGTGGATGGAGATTAAAGCTAATGCCGTTGTATGTCAAGAGCAAAAAATCACTAAGCAGAGTAGCAGAATGAGCATATCACAAACAGTTATTGAATTTCTGCCAGGCTACATTTTACCAACTGGGGTAAATGACTTCTCTTTAATAACATCCCCTCACTGGTCTGAAGGGACAGTACAAATGTCTGATTGCTAATGCAGCTGGAACTGTCACACACTAGGGTAAAAGGATCCCATGAACCAGAAGAGTTCTAATCATCTTTGGTAATTAACAGGATCACAGCAGGATGGCTTTAAAGTACAATTCCTATTTAAGAAGATTGTTTGTTCAAACTAACTGCAATATTGCCTTTGCTGTTATCGAGCTGGCTGGCTTAACTTGGCTCTAATTTATTCATTTTTAACAATATGTCCTTGTTTTGGAGCCTCTAATTTTAGTGAAAGCAGGCTATGAACATGAGTAGAACCTTCCTAATGTACGGGAAAGGGAACAGTGTGAAAAATTTAAAAAAGGAGGGATAAAGATTGAAAATACCAAAAACAGTGTGCTCTGGTACTACAAATATTTCTCATATCCTATAGTTCTCTTCTTTAGTTTCAGAAGCAATGCTTTTGAGACAGAATTACTCTCAGTAAACTCTATAAGCGCCCATGTAGAGATGATTCATGGAATACAATGTGGGCTAATTTTTACTTCCAATTTTGTAAGAGGAAGCAGCTATTTAGAATATGCTTTCAGAGAGACACCACCAATTGAGGATACTCTTGGAAACATTCACTACCTGCATTGATGGGTCCTGTAAAGATGTTGAAACAAACCCCGTATTTATATTTCATCTGCTGGAGCTCTCTTCTCCCTTCCTTTAGTTCACCTAGTCAGGCAGTTCATGGACTCTGCTGCTTTGAAACTGTGTGTTATTTTTTTCCCAAACTGTGATTTCAGAGTTATTATTGGTTTCCTAGTTTACAACATATGCCCAAACCAAAAGACAATAACCAGCAACTTAGATCCTGCCACTTTCCCATAAATGTGTCAAAAAATGAGTCAGTTTACAATATGTAATACAAGAAGTCAATTAATTCCAGCGACCTTTGTAAATAATGACAATAAAGCAGCTCTGACAATCTGCCAGTGGGTTCGATTTTCCCTCTGTAAAATGAACAAGTTTAAAAAGAAGGTTCTTGCTCAGAGTGAAAAATGAAAGGGGCTGAAGCATTAGCTTGCAATATTGGCAGCCTTGCTCGCTCTGCCTCAACCACCACATGCAATCTATAGAAAAAACAAAATGATTTACCACGAAGAGGAAAGGTGTTTTATTTGGTTCTCTGCGGTCATTAGAAGTGCTCCTTTTGAAATAAAATGGATCTGTTGAGGTAGCTCCTTATGTTCCTAAACAAGAGGCTTGAAGTGGATATCCAGCCTCCCAATTTCAAACTCCTATATAATGTAGCATTGCAGTATTGATTTCAGTTTTTTCCCAAACCTTTTCCAGGGAAACTTTTCATACCAAACATACACAGGCTTAAATCTCACCCAGTCTATTTTTAAGTTACAATCAATGAAGCTAAGAACAGAGGATTCACTTTTTAACCTTAGTAAAGCTCACATATACATTTGTGGATTTCAGAGGTCAGCAATGTGCCCACTTGAGTTTGAGAAATACAGTCCAGGCCTCTGGTAGTGTCACCTAGTGTGACCAGTGAGTTCAGTAATGATAATCCATGCCATATTTTGGACATATGGGCATGTCTGGAAGACTTAACCATCCATAGTCTCCCTTAGTCAGGTAGCGACACCAGAAATAATAGCTTTCTAGTAAGATAAGCTTCAAAGGACCATCTTTTCAGGGTGTTGCTTATCATATGCCACATGCTGAGTTAGAATGTTGGTGAGTAGGTGGAATTTTGCTGTTGCTAATGGTTTAATAAATAGTATTACCTGCTTTCTAGGCCAGCAATTTAGGGACCTATGGAAAAGGTGACCGACTTATGATTTACTAGCTATATTTCACTATTTCTTTGTTCTTATTTTATAACTACTGCTTCTGCCACAAAATAGGTTTGATGTTGCACTTTTTTTCCCCTTACTCTGATTTTTTGTTGTTGTTGGCATAAAATTCCTTTGTAACAGGACATTATGGCATTTACTGCAAACTAATTTATTGATCAGAAATGTTTGTAACTTGAATGATTTTTTTCTTTCCAATTTATGTAAGTTAAATGGCATTACTTAATTAGCAAGCCTTGAAGATAGTCATACATGAGATTGGTGAATCTGAAGGAGGTCATTAAAAGGAAGCTAATAACATGCTAAAAAATAAGCCCTTACTTCTAGCTTACTAAGGATGCCCCCAAAGAATAATTTAAACATATGGGGCTCCAGCTAATTTGGAGAAACACTGGAGATGTCTGCAGCCCACTGAAATACTCTATGTAGACTTGTTTCTGAGTGCTTAGCTACTTATGAATTGTGCTTTGGTACACAAAACTAAATAAAGCAAGTAAAGACTAGGTAGTACCTCAGTGTAATGATATAAAAATAAAGCTCTCCAATACTGGCTATGCAGAGTAGTTAAGCTTTACTGTGTGACAACTGATCATAGGTCCCACACAGAGCACCAAGAACTATTTCCCACCCCTTGTAATAAAGTGATGTCTAGCAAGTCACCAGGAAAACAGGATACACATTATTCCCTTGGCCACAATGTGAGAAGAAATTAAATCCTAATACAAAGAAGGTATGTGGTATCAGAGGATGGAAAAAAGTATCAGGAGAAATCAAAATGTTTTCTTTAACACGATAGGAGAAATGGAAGAAGGGCTTAAAACATGTGATTTACAGGTCAATAAATATTAAAGATTAGAAAAGACTTAATGTCTATCTCAAATCTTTGTGGAAATATAGTACCTACCAGGTCACCTACTATATGTGCATAATTATCAAGTTCGTACATACCTGCTTATTGTCATATTCATTCATCTTTAGGCCATAGGGAAGGCCATTTTTAAAGGCACCATTAATAAAAACAATTACACAGCTTCAGCATAGGGGAATGAAAAAGGGGGAAATGCTTTCATAGAAGAATAGAATTTTTTAAATGAAAATGACCTTTAGTAGTCTAATATACTCATTTGATAGGAGAAAAATCAGACTCAAAAGTTTTAACATCTTCATTATGAATTATGCTAAATTATGTTTTAAATTTACACAGCTATTTATTCGAGAGGCCTAGGGCAAAACCTTTTAGAGTGCTTCCTCCACCATGCCACTAAAAGTCTACCCTCTCTGTCTTTCAAAAATAATATTACAAAACACTTGGCAACATGTGCCAAAACATTAAAGAAATATTTATATACATACTCAAATGCCCTAAAACCAAAAGCTAAAATAAATAAATAATTAATTAAATTAAATAACTAAATAATAAATTAAATAACTAACTAAATAAAATAACTAAATAAATGCAAAAGCTCTCATTCAATAACAGAAGCAGTGATGATTTGTTAAGTATATAACACACAAATATTCATCTTAATTCATCTTTTGGATATAGTCTACTATATGCAGGGGTGAATCATAAAAGAGCTTTGCCCTGTTTTTAAAACATCCTAATAAGAACACTATCATCCTTTACCTACAGAAATTCTACTGTTGAATATCAACTATAAGCTGTAAATTTTTCTAAGAATTCTGAAGAGATGTTCCACATTTTTTGATTATTTGTTTTCAGGGTAAATATTTAAGGCATTTAACATGTGCCCTCTGTATACACAATGTCCATTCTCATGACCCATGCCTTGCTTATATGCCTCACTGGGAAACAAAAGCAAATTCTCATGATTTCAATCCCTCCCTTCTCCTTCCCACCCCCCTTCCTGCCTTACATTTTCATTTGCAGAATTAGAGCAAGCGCCTTTATAAGCAATCACATCTCCTTGGTTTCACAGCCTGATTTTTCTTCTTTTTGGCAAAATTCTCTCTGTTTCTAAATATGCTCTCTAAATGTTGCCTAACATAATAGTAATTAATGGGCCCAAAACACTTTTTGGGAAATAAAGAAGGATACAAAAATAAATAAATAACAATTGTGAATATTTGTTTAGAGCTGTACTATTTACAAAGCACTTTTTCAACACCATTTGCTCCTCTCAACAGTCCAGTGGGGTAGGATACATATGATGATGGATCGTCCTTTCTTTGAAAATTGGAGAATGAGATCTTTGAGGTTAGAGACTACTAATCTGTGAAAGATCCAGGGTCTTCTGACTCTAGAGTATAGGAGGCTGCATGGGTATAGGAATGATTGCTGCAGAAGTCACTAATAAATATCCATTCATTTTTTCCTCAACTCCTAGAGACCATACTTGGAACTCCAAGTCCTATGTTCTTTGCACCATACATATTATATCTGGATAGATGTTTGCAAACTAAAATCTGCATTTCTTAGTTTAATTCACAGCTTAAAAATGCTGAGTTAAATAAGAAAAACACAACCAACATAACTTTTTAGAGAAAAATACATGTTGTTCCATATGTTTCCTGACAGCATTAAATTTTGATAAACAGATAATTGGCAAAGATATAAAAAATTGGACATACTTTGATGAAAAAATTACTCAGAAACTTTCCAGGTTACCCAAAATGATGAACAAACTTCTCAAGTGACTACAAGACTCTCACCAATGGATAAAGGGTCAACATAAAAGCAGCTCCTTTGGCATCTTCTTCCTGGATAGTCTATCTTGGAGGAGGGTCAGGAAATGGTACATTTAAAGTTATTTTTAAAATACTAGCAAATTTGTAAAGTAATTTAGTGAATTTGTAAGCTCATAAAGTAAAAATGCCAGTAAGTTTATTTACATTATCCTGACAGCATTTTCTGATTTTCAAAAGCAATATGGTCTCTGAAATGCATAAAAATCCCTTAAAAAGGTGTTGTAAAGTTTGCCCTGTCCAGCTTTATATATAGAAAGTGAAGCATTCTGCAGATAATCAACACCTCTGCTCAGGGAAGGCAGCTCTGCTCAGGGAAGGAATGTAGTCACCACAAATTTCTGCATACCTGCATCAAACAGGCCCGCTGAATCCATCAAAAACTTCACATCAATAGGCAACATTTTCTATTTCCAGAAATCTGAAACCCTTGGGATTTAAGTCTGTGAGGAATCAGAGGGAAGGCTTCACTTAAGAAGAGACTCCAGGAATAGGTGAAGGTATTTTCCTGGGCAATCTGCTAATATGCCATCAACTAAGCAACAGTCTTCAAAAAAGCTCAGACTCACAACACATGAATGACACAAATACTGTAATATTAGATATTTTGACTACAAAAATATTTAACAGGTCTTATTTTCACTGTGGTAGAAAGGACTGATTTAAATATATTACCTTTCTCTAAAATTACTATATTAAACTAATGATTATAAAGATATACAGGCAAATATTTTAGAAGATAAAGTCCCTGAACCAAGAAGTCAAGGCATTTAAATTGTATTATCAATTAACTTGTAGTTTACCTTTACTACCATAAAAAAAGGAAACTCAAAAAAGTGTTAAAAATAAACTTGTACCAGGCAAAGTGGTACACATCTGTAATCCCAGCAACCTGGAGACTGAGGCAGAAGGATTGCAAGTTTGAGGCCACAGGTAGCCTGCATAACTCAGGGAGACCCTGTGTGAATAGCTGAACTGATTCACTTACTAAGCATATAATTTATGTTTGTTCATCTTACTACAGTTTACCACCCACACATTTTTTTAAACAAACAAGATAAAAAATAAAAAAGGGACTAAGGATATAGCTCAATGGTAAAGCATTTGCAAAGCATGTTCAAGGCCTTCAGTTCAGCCCCCTACTACTATGAAAAAAAATAAGACTTTCATTTTCAGAAATATAATTCATATTATCATTTACATCTTTAGAATATATTCATCATCACTATAATTAACATATATACCTAAGAAATATTGGGCACTATGGCACATGCCTATTATCCCAGCAACTCAGGTGCTGGAGGCAAGAAGATTCTAAGTTCAAGGCCCTAGTAGCCTATGCAATTTAGTGAGACCCTCTCTGTCTCAAAATAAAAAATAAAGAAAATGGAGTTGGAGGTTCAGCCTGGTGGTAGAACAGAGGCCCAGCATGTATGAGTCCCTGTGTTTGACACTCCAATACAGAAAAAGAGAGAAAGAGAGAGAGAGAGGAAAGACAGAAATAAATACTGGTCTTATACTGGTCTTATCATTGCTAACAGTGTTATGGGTTCTATGCTTAATTCTATTTTTATCAAAATGTACTTGCTCAGAAACACTATATACTGAATATGTTCTACAAAGAGTATTCAACATCTATAGAACACATGGGCTCACAATATCCTTCAGTGAAATTTAAATAGTTGCAGGGAATAATTTCAATATACATTTAGAAAAAGTATATTCTGGTTTCTACAAAGGGAAAGGGGTTAATGGCCTAAGCTGCATGTGCCTAAGGCATTGCAAAAAAGAAATAAGGTGGAGAAAAGGGCATAGGCTACAATGTTGTATCCCTGAAGAAAAAGTGGAATAGGATGGAAAGAGCAAAACGAGAACGGTCACACATAGAAGAGAAATATGGTTTAAGCAAATAGGAACCTTGGAAATTCTGTTCATAGTAATTGTGTATAAAAATACATAAAATGTCATTATAAGATATGAGCTTAGACTTTATTCATCCAATAAGTCAACTTGTTCTGTGAATAGCTGAACTGATTCCCTTACTAAGCACATAAGTTATGTTTTTTCATCTTACTAAAGTTTATCACCCACACATTCTTTAAACAAACACTACCACTGCTCAAAGCCTGAAGCCATGGCACTGTGTCATCCAGTCCTGTCAGATCTCGGAAGCTAAGCAGGGTCAGGCCTGGTTAGTACTTGGATGGAAGACTGCCTGGGAACAGGAGGTACTGTAGTCTTGGAAGAAAGACCCAGCAACCCACTTCTAAAACAATCAGCCATTGAAAATTCTATGAACAACAGAGAAGCACTGACAGTAGTGTTTTGTCTCGTGTACATAGGGTCACTATGAGTCAGACACCAACCGTACAGCACCTAGCAACAACAGCCACTGCTCAAAGAGTATCACAAAGTGATGATCTGTTAACTCTTTAAAATCAGTGAGCCATTTGTCAAAGTACAATTTCTTTAATTAGTTACTTTTAAGAAGCAAGCTAATTCCATGTACAAATCAAAGTCCCATTTTAAATTTATACTATAAATTGTATCATAAGATGCTGGTATTGAACAAAATGGTCAAAATTGAAGATTAAAGTAAATATTATGACATAAATTAATGTACACAGAAAACTTACAATTTCATATCACTTGTCTTAGATAATCCTTTACTGGATCAGGGAATGGTAATATTAGCAATTCTCATTCATTACATACTACCTCTTCTGTATCAAACACTGTGCACAGCACTTAACTTGCATGTCCTCACATAAAGTATTATCATTAACCCCATTTTACAAATGAGGAAAATAGGGTGTAGAGAAGAAAAGTAACTTGTCACAACTAATTAAAGACAGAGCAGGAAAAGGAACCTAAGTGAGTTTGGTTCTAAAGAACATGTCTTAAGTACAGGGCAACACTGCCTCTCATTGGTACTCCTAAATAAGCTAGTCTATACTGCCTTCCAAAGTCAGATTCCCTACCAAAATAAAACTTCACTTACAGTTTCATACCATAGATTCTGCCCATTCTAGATACATCTCTTGGCAGGATTCATTCATACTTTCTCCTCCTCCTCCTTTTTCTGTTTCTAGGAAAGCAGTAGTGATTTAGTTATCTCTATTTAAGTATCCCTATCCATTATATTGGGCTGGGATTTAGCTCAGTGGGTAGAGTGCTGCACTGCAGTCTCTGAGGTCCCGAGTTCAACTCCCAGCACCACAAAAATGGGAGAAGGGCCTAGCAATCCACTCCCAAGGCAATCCCGAAGCACTCAGCCATTGAAAACCCTTATGAGGGTCGCTATGAATTGGATACCGACTCAACGGCACCTAACAACAACAACAACAATCCATTATATTAGCTGAAATGGTATTTGTAGTTCAGTTCATTGCCAGACTGGTGAAATGGCAGCTTAAAGTCTTCTTTCACTTTTTTCAAGTATGATCCAATTTGCTTCTTTACCTGAGGTCAGGCGGTACAAAAATGGTAAAAAGAAAAAAAATGTAAAGCTTAGCTCATAGGTCTCAAATTCCATTATTTATTTTTAGCAATCCTAGCCAAATTTGTGGAATCTCTCTTTTCCTCTCACATTTTCATTTAAATAAGGAAGATGAAGAGATCCAAATATTATTTCACTGCTAGTATGATCATCAACTTTCAATGAAATTCATCAAAACTCCTTTGCATTAATAAGTTTTCTAGCTTGGTAGTTAATTGATAAATGTGGTTTTTTTCAAACTGAGTATGCTAAATCAAACCTAAAACTTCAGCAGAAATGTTCTACACCAGCTATTTGTAATTTCAGTGCTTCTCACTAGCAACGTTCTCAGTGCTTCAAGGAGTCTTTCAATTTGGTGATTCTACACAGAAAAAACTAAATGAGAAATTAAGGCAAAAATATTACTGTGAAGTTCTGTAATGACTAAGAATGTGACTTAGATAGTTAATGTCCACATTCATTGTCTTATTGGAATGAACATTTATTTAAAATCATCAGCACTTTGACAACTGAAAAAAGAAATCCAAGCTGGGTGCGGTGGCACACACCTGTAAGCCCAGTGACTGGGGAGGCTGAGGCAGGAGGATTACAGGTTTAAGGCCAGAGGTAGCCTATGTTATTTAGCGAGACCCTGATACAAAATAAGAAATAAAAAATGGACTGAGGGTGCAGCCCAGTGGTAGAACACTTGCAAAGCATATACGAGGACCTGGGTTCAATCCACAGGTACCACCAAAAACAAAGAGAGACAGAGAAATTCGGACAGGTGAAGTGACTCATGCCTATAACTGCAACAATATGGAAGACAGAGAAATATCCCGGGTTCAAGACCAGAGGCAGCCAGCATAACTTAATGAGACCCTGTCTCAAAATAAAAAGTAAAAAAAAAAAAATAATAATAATAATGGGCACAGGGCTACAGCACTTACATAGCCTGCAAGTGCAAAGCCCTGGATTCAACCTCCAGTACTGGGGGGAAAAAAAGGAAAAGAAAAGAAAAAAAATTCAATTTTATGGTAATAAAAAAGTAATCATTACATCATGAATACCCTAAGTCAAAACTTATAAAAAGTAAAGAAGGTTATTTATAATTTCAAATTTAAAACTAAAAAAGGAAAAACATAAATAATAAAAACCTATATTTCTTATATCTATTTAGAACAATGAAGAGGGAGAGGAGGAAAAAGAACAAGAAGGGGGAGATGTTGGCCAACATTCACTGAACATGCAGCCCAGCCTGGACCCTGTTTAAATTCTGGATATAACTCATCTCCTTTGACTTGCCAGGTCCAGGAGGAAACTGAAGCTCAGAATAGGAAACATTTGCTCAAATTCACTCAGTGGCAAGGTACTAATTTGAACCCTAGATGTCTGACTACAAAGCCCATTCTATGGAAAACAATATTATTATGCCTCCTACATCACATATTTCTTAAAATAAGCATAATATTTCTCCTTTGAAAAGCATCTGACTTTTTGTGTAAACCATCCAGCACCAGGATCTTTGTATTTAAGTTCCTTGGCAAAGATTAGGAAACTTATACAATAATTAATCAAACTTTACAGTTTTACCTCATGGTACAACCTGATTAGTATAATCTTATTCATGAATAATGAACACTTAATATAATTCAACTAATTTAAAATGAAAGTATTACTTGCAGATTTTCTACTTAAACATTCTCATTAATCTGTATAATTTCAAAAGTATTAAAATGATCATGGTTGAATTCCAAAGGGACTTAAGAACATCTAAAATCTTTATCATATTTTATGGGATGGAAATCAGTATGAAATAAAAGTTTTTTTGAGCATGAATACCCTAAAAATTGAACAAAAGAACAATGTTCAGACCTTATCTATTTAGTCCTAAAGGTAGATCCCCATTTTGGGATATATGACAACTTTCTAAATGTTATTCTATATTTGTTATACCTAGGAAACTCGATGAACACTTACCAGTTTAAATCTGCTCCATAAAGAATTTTTCCTCTCTAGAATGGTTACTACTCTTCCTGAACTACTAAATCTTATCTCTACCCTTTTCTCACAGTCCACTAAACACACTGATACATTCAGTTCTTAACCCTACTTGAGTGTGAGGCTTTCCTTTCATGTTTAATTATGTTTAATTAATTATCTTTAATTTTGAAGCAACATGCCACCTGTATTTCACTTGGTAAAGACTTCTATAAGTCTTTGAAAGGAGAGAAATTCTAAAATAATATTATGCCACTTATTAACTTAAACATGTCATTTCACAGTCATTTAATCAATAAACATGGATGGACCCATAGTCAATGGCATATTGATAAGGTGGACCTATGACACTACAAACAGAACAAAATATCTGTATCCAAAATGATCTATGTTGAATGCACCTGGGTGCTTACATTTAACACAGACTCTCAAAAACTCTAAGAGTGACACCCAAGAAGCTCTAAGAATTTTTTCACTAAGCTTTATAAATAGTAAAAGAGTAAATATTCAAGTTCTTTTTCTTTGCCCATTGTCTGCCATTTTTGTTTTTGTGTAAGATTTTTTATTTATGATAATCATGTGCTTGAATTTATACAGAATATTCATACAGTAGGTACACTGTGTCAAATATTTCCCAACAGAAGACTGAGAAGTGAATATAGCTAAACAAATTAGGAGTTTGTAAGGAATCTGAGACATTCAAGTGGATGATTTTAGTTAATATGTAATAATATAAGACTGCGGCAAATACAGTCCCTATCCTTACTTCCCCCAATCTAAAGAGGTTTGCCATCATTTCTTTGCTCTAGGATGATGTCTGTAGGGGATAGATTAAGTGTTCTTCAGAAGACTATATGCCAGAAGTTGAAAAAATACCTTTTATTTACACATTCATGACTTCCTATTTTCATATATTATACCACATTTTAAATGAAATTTGACTGAGGATTATCCATAAAGTGCCACCAACATAATTAATAAATGGATACTGTATTTTAGTTTGCTTTCAAATGCTACTGAATACTATAAGGAATCAGAAATGGTATAAAGGAATCTATCAACTAGGAAAGATTTTACAAACAATAAGTCACTTGTTCAAAGTGACCTCACTACTTGAAGACATGAATGGAACCAAAAACCAGGTGATTCCATAAGATACTGAGTTTGGTCACAGAGTTTGAAAAAAATGTGGACTATACACTAATATCAAATTATTCTTTTTTTAAGTACCATAATGAGCAGAAGTTCCTTACTCAATCCTATAGAAAAATCCACCAGGACCTCCTGTGTCTGTGCATAATCTCAGCTGCTGGGGTCTAATAGAAGCCCACTTCACTGTCAGACAGTCACTTTGCAAGATGCTTCTTTAAATTGGCTTTTTATTGCTGGTAATGTGTTGCTGCTGCTCTGCAAACTGTTAATTACCTGATTCGAGGGTTCTGAATTTGGTCCTAATATAATTTTAGTTGAAGGGTTGCTTAAAAAAAAATCAGGTAAATAAAACAGAAGGAAAGGGAAAACAAGACATTTTTAAATGGAAACCCACAAGTAAAAGAATGGCAAACACAGAAATAGCAAGTTTTATATTTATCAAAAAAAAAAAAAAAAGCCCTACAATAATCCAGTATTTTTATGTTATTCTATCAGAAACCACTAGTCCTCTTGGATGGATATTCCATCCCAAACATAAAAGGCTCTGACACCATTCAACCCTAATTCTCTTTGCTAGGGCCACAGCAGGCTTTATAACACATACAAAACAATGGCAATCTTTGAAGTTATAAATATCTTTATAAACTTTTTTTTTCAGTGCTGGGGATTAAACCTAGGGCCTTGTACATGGTAGGCAAGTGGTGTACCAATGAGCTACATCCTCAGCCCTGTGAATGTATTTTTAATTTTGATAAGAAGGCTTATAATATTCCCTCAAATGAATGCATAGTTGAGAGTAATAAGTGCACAAAGACCTTGAGTTACTGAAATATTTTTTAATTGCTGATGATAATATGTTCTTTAAGATGGTAGAATCTTCAATTAGTGACTTCACAGAGACTGCTTTCATTTCTCCTCACTTGCATGCTCATCAGCACTTCTTATGCATACTAACAAATGATGTTTCATTTTAACAATCTCTGTAAGACTTTGTTTCCCCTAAAATATAAACACTTCCCTAGAAATGACACCTATCCTATTCCTTCATTTCAAAAAAAGCTGCATTATCATTTTATAGATTTTCAGTTAACTGTATTTCTACATCTCTGCTCCAATGCCAACAAGTATGCTTATACATGTATACAGTTTTACATGCATGCAAATACTGGATTTTTTAAAAGCAATACTACTGGTTTATATATACATATCTGACCACACTTAGATATTATACCTGGTTCTTAATGACTTTTTTCTTCTTCTAAGATGTCATATAACTGACATGGCAAATGTTGCAGCAAATATTGAGGTATTTATATCGAAATAACCAGAAAAAAAATCTACTAGGCAAGTAAAATTCTATAATCTTTTATGAAAATCAAAGACAAATGCCATTCAAATAGTGTTATTTTGCTCTGCCACTTCTGTTCCCACATTTCTACCTCTAGAAGAACTACAGTCTACATTTGACTCCTGAATCACTAGACTATGTCTACAGAACACCATTCGGAGTATGCCAGAGAGCAAAAGAGAAAGATGAAATATTTACATTTGCTATATAAGAAATTTGGGGTATAAGTGTGGAACAAAGTGGGAACACTGAAAAGCAAAACCTATATAATATTTATTAGGGGAAAAGCTATATTTTCAGTTTCTTTTTCACTTCCCCAGCATGTTGTGGTGGTGGTTGGGGTCGAGTGGTATCCAACTCATAGCGATCTTCATAGGGTTATTTGGCTGATTTTTTCTGGATTGTTTTGGGAGTAGGCTGCCAGGTCCTCCTCCCATCTTTGTAGTGCTGGGGATCAGACCCAGGACCTGAGAAAGGCACTCTACCAACTGAGCTAAACCCCTTATGTCTCTGGGTTTGGACTTGTATTCATATAACCTCCTTGACAGTCAGATTTTCTAGAGAAATGAACCATTGTTGAAGGAATCTTTCTTTTCTTCATTATGCATGCACACACATGCTTCTATTTTTCATAAGTTGAGCCAGTTTTGCATAGTTGGAAATGCTGAAAACCCAGGTGGAGGAGAAACTAAAGTCATATAATTTTTTTCCTCCCACACCTTCTGTGTCCCATATTCCCATTCATATATTTCTGTAGTCCACAATACAATATTATCCTAGAGTGACAATTTTTGTCACTTGATTTCGATTTATTAATGCCACCTTTTGTTCTCACTTCTTTTGCTAGTGTTCCAATTTCATAGATTTATGCTGTAAATTCAATAACTTAATGCCATCACTGTGTCAATTTTAAAAAAGAATGGAGAGGATATTGTAAGTGGAACTACTCAGTACAGTGTCAACAACAGTTTTTAAAAAGCATCAAATAATAGAAAAGTCTCACCAATGATTCCCTACCTACTCTTTTCAATTTTTGGCTTTGGACAGCCCATGCAAAGAAAGATTTTTTAAATGAAGGGGGGAAAAGGTTGTTAATAGAGATAGAAAGTCTGGGGGACTTGTGGGGTGGGGAGCACAAGATATGAGACATTAACAGATTCCTAGCAAGGTATATGTTTCACCAAATTAAAATTATGCACAGAAACACCCAGTTCTCATTCCACTGGAAGGAGAGTCATCTATTCACAATATGAGAGTTATGGCTTCTGGATTACTGTGGTAGCCAGGAAAAGAAAGAAGAGAGAAGGAAATAGTCTCATACATAAGAGAGGAGGGAAAATAAAAGGAAGGAAAGAGGAGTTGTGGACATAACAGATGACAGAAGTGGGTCCACTTGTCAGAGTGCAAGGAGCAGAGGCAAGACCATGGACTTCCAGAAGCTCTCAGTCCAGAGTTAATTCTGTCTTCACAGCAGAAGTTTCACTGAGGCAAAAATGCATTCTCATCTTCATCAAGCGCAAATATGTATTTCCAAATAAAATGACAAAATCTTTTAAAGTGCCCTTTAAAAATCAATTTGATTATTCTCTATGAAGTAATCTAAATAACTGGCATATAAGTGTGCTGAAAAATTGTGAAACAGATGTCAAAAAACTTTCATTTTCCAAAAATAACTTTCTCTGAATCTGACATCTAGTTTTCCAGTTAACATCATGTATGAAATTCAGAAACTCAGATATTATACAGCCAAAGAATGAAATATTAATTCATGACAGCCTGTTGAAAGAAGATGAGAATAAAACACCACAAAATTGTATAAATGGATGAAATGAGACTGCATATGTTACTATCTTCCATGAGAATACACATTTATTGTCTGAAAATTTACACCTGGTTTGCTTCCTTATTCTGCAAAGCACAAAAACGGGCTGCTGTGACAACTGTCTTGTGCTACTTAGCTTTTTGGGCTGGGGGAAAATCTCTTAGAGTACTTTCTTTGATACAAATACAGCATGCATTTTTATTGTTCCTCCTACTCTTAGAAAACACATCTCCTGACAGTAGGTATATTTTCTCATTGCTTTAAAAATGGGCTTGCTTTCTGTTCTTTTCATTTATATTATATATTCTACCAATTTATACAAAAAGGGAAGAAATCCATACAAATATAAAGAGATAAATACAGATTGCCTGAGTCACATGAATGAGATAGGGCCATTGTCTTTTACAGCATTCTCACTTTTTTCATCAATAGCTCTTTTAGCCAATTTAACTCCATTGATATATGTATCAAATCTATGCACAATGCTCCCAGGAATACTGTACAGCTCAATTCTTAATGTACCAGCAAAGGCAAGCTGATATTTCTAGACTGGAAACAAGAGCAAGTACAAGTAAGAGACTGTTCATTTTCTTGGAAACATTCTTAACTTCACAATAACATATAATATAGCTTGTTCACAAGGATGCTATGCAGGACCTTAGAACAAATAATACCAATATCAATGCACACTGGAGCAAGGAAATTAACACTTTCATGCTAAATAAAATAGGAAGAATACTGATCCCTGCCCTACTTACATCTTGGTTGAGACCTAAAAAAACAGAAGCAAAGTATCTGGAACAATTAAGGTCCTGAGTATTGAAACAGTAAAGGCATAAGCATTGTTATCCTAATTCAATGGCAAGTTCAACAACTTTTTGAACTCTCCAGACATTGGGCTGATGTAGAAAGGTCAATTTGAAATTTCTTCTCTCTGGAAGCTCACTGACTTTTTTCAAAAAGCTCTCTAATAACAATAGTCTACTTAAACAAACAGAAAGATAGATGTGTCTTCCCCCTTTACCCCTACTGCTGTACGCAACATTGTCAGTCACCCTAGGCTTGAGTAAAGAGCTCACTATTTTGAGGCAGGGCCTTACACAGGGCAAAGATTGGTTTAAAAAGTCTGTTAAAAGATACTAGGGACTTATAAATAAAAATATGATAACAGGTGTGAAGTTTGGTGTTTGAAAATACATAGTAAATGTAGACACAAATTGCCCTTGTAGAACTTTGTGGGAAAAGTACCAGACTGTATATGGCATTAGTCTTCTGCTGCATCATTTAATCAGACCAAAAACAGAATCAACACACAAATAATTGTCTCCAGTTTTTATGGGGCAGCAATAGAGAACAATTTAAAAATAATTGGAGAAATTTGTTTTGTTGAGAAGAGTAAAGGAAAACATTCATTCAAGAGTACCACATAGAATCATTTGATTAATAGAATTTCTAATATGTTATGTATTTATTCAATCTACTCTCTTCTATCTTAAAATGCAAAAACAATTACTCTCAATGTAAATCCTAGAAAACAAACAAACTTTCTATTAAATCAGAGCAGAGACAGTTAAACTTCAATGTGATAATGTGATTTGCAGATGTTCATGAACAGACAATACTTAGGGTTGCTCTCACTTGAATGTGAAAAAGAAGTATGGGTAGAAATACAGAAATTCCTTTCCTTTCTCTTTCCCTCCTCTCCTCTTCTCCCTTCTTCCTTCTTTCTCCTCTCTTTCTTCCTGTCTTTTTAGACAGAATTTGAAGAATAGTTGTTATTTTAAATTTAATAATTTAAATTTTGTAAGCATGTAAAATTGCCTTATAATGCCAGCCTTACCACAGGTAGGAACTTCCTTTCAACAGTCTAGGATAAATACTTTACATTCAATTGATCAGTCAAAAGGGAATATGAGCAGTTTGAACCTTCTAGCTCCTCCTTCCCTTAAAAAATATTGGAGCTTTTTGTGTAATTAAATTCAAGCCATTTCTGTTTATTAAAAACTCAAAATAAGCACATTCAAGATAAGACAACTGAATATAAGGCAACAACTAATAAGATTCTGTGTATGTATAACAAGCATTTTTTGGTTTACTGTATGAATGGAATTTTTTAAATCCACATGGTTTAATTGAGGTGCCAGTGTAGTAATAATCTCAAATACGAGATTCAATAAATGTGTTTCATGCTCTGATTAAATGTCAAGGCCACAGATTTGTTATTTAAATCTAGTGAACAATAATTTTGCTGGATAATAATGAACTGCCAAAGATTTATTTGCAATACTCAGCTGTCCATTTCGAAAACTCTGATTCATACTATAATAATTCCAATTCTGTTAATAATATTATAGAGTCTAACAGACAAAGCTTAACTTTTAAAGCAGATTTCACTCGTTTCCTGAGTGCTACAGGGACTCTAGTTTCGGCTAAAACAATGTTTGTCCATTTTGGACTCACAGCAGATATTGTTTAGGTTTGTAATTTTTTCCTTAACAGAGTATATATAAATTTCATTACAAGGGTGTTTTTCTGCCCTAAAGTTTATTGTCTCCCTCAATATCACTCTCTGGCACAGTCTTTTTACTCAAAGCCAGACTTCCCTAAAAACGGAAAACCTCACAGATTGCTGATATAACAATTATTCTCCATTTGATCACTATCAGCTGGCAATAAGCAAGGTCTGGCCTTCAGACACATCAAACCAATTTTTGAAGGCCTTTTCTCAACACTTACACTCAATTATCTTCATGGTTTATTATTATTCTTTATGGTGTTACCACAGCATTTTCCATTATTTTTAAAAACCTTTGGTACTTCCAGACATTAAGAATATATTACGAGTTACTTTATATGGTTTTCTTTGTTCCTATTTCCTAGTAGAAATGCCACAAACTTTAAGAAGATAATCTTATGTCATCACAACACTATAATATTGCCATAAATATAATTTATAAAAAATGTATTGTAAACTTTAAGTGAAAAAGATATACAAATAAAACACTATGTCCTTTAGTTCCCTCACAATATATTTATTCAAGACATTACAAGGGTAGAGACTGGGTAAGAAGTATGTTTATGATTCTTTTCCAACCATGTGGATTTAATTACAACTTTTTAAACATGCTAGTATTTTCAGGTGGGTTTTGTTTTAATTTTTTAGTCTCCTGACTTAAAACACACACACACACACACACACACACACACACACACACACGGAAATTTATACCTCAATTTGCTAGTCTTATAACATTCAGTGGGGCTAGGGTTTAGCTCAGTTGGTAGAGTGCTGCTTTGCATTCTCTGAGGGCCAGGGATCAATCCCCAGCACCACAAAAATGGGAGCAATACCTGGCAGTCTAATCCCGAAACAATTTTGAAACAATCAGCCATTGAAAACTCTGGGAATAGAAGAGAAGCACTGACAGTGCTGGAATGGCACAGTGTTGGGGAGTATTTCATTCTGTTGTACATAAGGTTACTATGAGTTACATGTGACTCTACAGCACCTAACAACAACCACCAAATAACATTCAATAGTCCATTCAAACCATATGAGCAAAATCAACAAGTTACAAATGAATGTCTTGCACAGCAAACCATTTTTAAAAAATTTATAATATTGTGGGATTTTACAATTAAAAACAACTGATATTTACTCATTCACTCATTTATTTAGTGCATATTTACTGAAGTACAATGTCAGGCACTATTCTAAGTAGGCACTGGAGATACAGAACAAAACAGGAAATTACTTTAAGTGAGCAAACGTTCTAGTGGTGGTGATAGGAAACAAGAAATAAGCAAAACCAAATAAATTATTTCTGGAAGTCTTGAATGCTATATAAGGGAAATAAAATGGTCTTAAGGGGGTATTTTCATTAAGGGGTTCCAGAAATAAAGCATTAGTGAGTAGAATCATTAAAAACCAAATTTAAAAAATCTAAATCCAAAATAAGTTCAATGCAATTTAATAAGTTCATTGTTGTTTTATGAGCCATGAACTGTTCTTTATTCAAGTTTTAAAAAGAAGTATCATTAATTTCATTGTGCAAGAAAGAAAATGTAGTACTGTGTATGCTTATGAAGTAAATGAGATATAGGCTAAAATGAAGATATTTTACTACCAACTAAGTTAACAGATTCTTTTCTCCAGTTGTTTAGTAACAACTAAGGAGTTCAATCAAGTACATACTAATCTATAAATGCACAGTTTTGTACAGCATGGACTAAGAGAAAGATACTGATAATGGGGTCAGGATTGGGAATAAAGCTCAGCAGCTACAATTGACCAGCCTTTTCAAGTCTTATCAACTTCTTAAATTTCTCTGAGCTTCTATCTATAACTTATAAACTAGGCATAACTGCACATGCTACCAGGATTAATATGGAAATCAAATAAGATCATACATGAAAATGGAACTACAATGGAACTATATGATAGCACATTATTATTATAACTACTATTGTTTTTGTTGTTCATTGCATTGTTGTTCATTTATGGAAATGACAGGGAACTTAAAAATTCTTTAGGATCAGAACAGTAATAAAATATGCAAGGATAAGCAGGTCATCATCAAAGACTATCCATGGATATTCGAATTAAGTCTGTTGTTGTTGTTGTTAGGTGCCGTCGAGTCAGTATCCGACTCATAGCGACCCTCATAGGGTTTTCAATGGCTGACTGTTTCTTGGGATTGCCTTGGGAATGGATTGCCAGGCTCTTCTCCCATTTTTGTGGTGCTGGGAATTGAACTTGGTGCCTCAGAGACTGCAGCGCAGCGCTCTACCAACTGAGCTAAATCCCAGCCCTTCATATATTTAAGGTAGCTTTTATTCACTGAAACAATACCATGCCTTCCAAGAAAACCTAAACACCAACAGAATGGTCACAAGATAGATTATACCCTACAAACCAGCATCATGAGTCATGATGAATTGAAATCAGGAAAAAAAAGTTTTACTTTATTTTCAGTTTGAACATTGGTTTAATCTAAACTTTACTGCACAGCTGTCTTGAATAAAATCTATAAAACATAAATGTAAATGTAATAGAAAATATAAGTATAAAATACAGAGAACTTTTAAGCTGCAAAGAATGCTTATTCATAATATAAATGTTGAATAATTCTTGACTGAGTAAAATGAAATCCTCCTTCAAGACATATTAATGGTAAATAACTTTATTTCACAAATTAATTTTGCATAGATAAAATGGGATGGTAAAGTTAAGTGAATGTTTCAAATCAAACTGAAAGGATTCCAGATCTTGAATTATACAACTATAAAGAATAAAGTTCTCCTCATAACTCAGGTATAATAATCAAACACTATTCATAAGCAGGTATTATGTATTGTAAAACAATTTGCTTTTCTTAACCTCAAGTAATAGTCTGAAATGTATTCTCAGAGTATTTACAGAGAGTTTAGTAAGAACTTTTTCTAAACAGGTAATTTGTCACTCAGTTTTCACCTAATCCATATATCAGATAAGTTACAGGCTTCTAAGTAAAGCCAATTCAAATTTACAACCTTGTTTTGAAAGAACTCTTTTTCTCTATTAAGATTTAGAACTTCCTTTCTATGATTGGTACAGCCATGTGAAAAAAGATGTGTAAAAGGGCACATTGTCTGTGTAATTCATGAGGTAGCTGCTGTGAAAGAAATAATGCTATTAAGGTCCTACATTGCCCATTAATACAAAATTAAAATTTGGTAGGCATCACAAATTACACTGTTTCCATTTCAAAGAAATGGCCAGTAGTCTTTTTTACTTCGCCCTTTAATTTTTTTTCTGTTCAACACTTAATGTTCAAAATTCCGATATAACCTAGTTCTTAAGTGGTATGTTGTCGTTGTTGTTAGGTGCCATCCAGTTGGTATCCGACCCATAGGGACCCTGTGCCCTGCTGGCGAAACTCTGTTGTCCATGCTTTTCTGCTGTTCATACAGTTTTCAATGGCGGGTTGGTTTTTGGGAGTGGTTGCTGCGTCCGTCTCCCAAGCCTACAGCACCTTGGTGTTCCCACGCAGTCTCCCATCCAAGTACTAACCAGGCCCGACCCTGCTTAGCTTCGGAGATCTGACGGGATTGGATGCCACAGGGATATGGCTGCAGGTCTTAAGTAGTATAGTGGTCAAATATCCTTAGAAACCTATTAAAGTAGAATTCACCATACAGTCCAGTATACAAGGTATAATGCGAATCAAACACATCCCCTCATATCAATAATAATTTAAAATTAACTTGAGAGTTTTAAGCAACCAAATCTCACAAGGTGGTCTACTTAAGGCAGTCCTGCATAATTAACTCCAAATTAATTATGGGTATTATTAGGCCTCTATAAGATTAAGTATATAATATTAGGTGTCAGGAGAAAGGAAATGCAAAGCTTTAACTTGCATGCAGTGCCTTTGATTTCTACACATGAAATAAATAAATAGTTCGACTTAGCAGGCATCAGAATTCAGCTCTGCTCCTTAGACTTCTACAAGGCTCAGCATTGACAGAGCACTTGCCTAGCATGCACAAGTCCCCAGCTTCCATCTCCAACACTGCAAAGCAAAAACAAACAAACAAAAAAGCAACAACAACAAAAAACCCTAAGTGACAAGAAAGAAAGAAAGAAAGGAAGGAAAGAAGGAAAGAGAGAGAAAGAAAAAAAACAACAAAACCTTCAAAATGCCACCAGGTAAATTGTGTGCCATGGTGCATACCTATAATCCCAGAAACTTGGGAGGCTGAGGTAGGAGGGTTGCAGGTTGGAGGGAGAGGCAGCCTTGCAACTTAGTGAGAGCCTGGCTCAAAATAAAAAAATAAAAAAGGGGTAGGAGTGAAACTCAGTGGTGGAGTACTTGCCTACCATGCTCAAAGCCCTGGGATCGACCCTTTAGTACTGAAAAAAAAAAATGTTACCAGGTCATCTTATATTAATCATTTGTCAACACAAGTATCAAGGAAAAAGCCCTCGACTTGTGCAGAAATTAATTTCTACTTAGTAGGATGCACAAACATGCTAACATGAAAACTGCCTTCATACCTTGAGTAAAAGATTTCTTTTGAAACTCAAAGCTATAATTCAGGAAGCTCTTCTCAAGATTTCAATGGAGACTTTGTTGTTCTATTTTAAATCCTTTCTTGTAGTCCTTGGACACAGATATAGCAATGCTGTCTTAAGCAGATTGTCAAGAATGTAAGGGAGAAACTACAGAGCATGAGGGAAATATGGCACAATTTTAAAATGAAAATTGACTAACAATTTCATACTCATTATCAGAAACTAACAATACAGACATCAGTATGATTTGCTCTGTTAGATAGGGTGACTGGAAAAGAGTGGAGTCCATCTATCACTGAACTCAGATCAGTCAGGAGCTGACCCATGGCACACCTAAAAATATTATGCTAGGATTTATCCTCCTGTTTACTGCATTTGAAAAAGTTATCTCATCACAGGAGCTCATTTTCTTCTACTTCCTTTCAAACCATGTTTTATTTTTCCAACTTTTAGCAAAAACCCTGATATTCTGTGTCGTTTAACAGCAAAGAGAACCAGTGTTTTATTACATGCAGAATAAAAGCTGCACTACCCAGAAGCCATTTACTCTGAGTTCCTGTCAGAGAAGTTTTTCTCTGAAATATGATTTTGAGATCTCTGTAATAACATTATAAATAAAATATGTTTCCTTCTTTTTAGCATGTCGCTGGACACTTGTCCAGAGGTTTCATTCCCTTCTTTACAAAACAATAACTTTCTGCTCTGCTGAACAGAGTTAATCAAAGACTAATGTGAGGAAAACCTTCTTGCTGTCATCCTCTTATGACATTTTCTGCTAAAAAAAAAAAAATCATCCTTCAGAGACTAGTATAAAAGCCTTTACCTGGAGGCAGAGGCAGGAGGATCACAAGTTCAAGACCAGAGGCAGTCTGTGTAATTTAGTGAGACCCTGTTTCATAAAAGTAAAAATGTGGGCTGGGGATACAGTTCAGTGGTACAGCACTTGCAAAGCATGTGAGCTCGAGGCCCTGTGTTCAACCCCCAGTACCATACACACACACACACACACACACACACACACACACACACACGCACAAAGAATAGCCTTTACCTGTGGCAAATAAGACAGAACAAATTTTGGGGGGCATGAGGGGGCGCATATGTGCTTATCATGTCTTCCATGTATAAGATGTTGGGGAGAGCAGTGCTTCTGAGATCAGAAAGCACAAAGGGACTAACCTGTGCCTGCCCATAGAACCAATTCAAGCTGCAATCACTCTGTTTATTTCATTTTCTTGTATTTTTGTATTTTTAACAAGGGAAATGCTTACTTTTCAGGTAACTGAAAGATAAAGACTTCAAAGACAGCATACTTGGCTGTCTTCCAGGGAAGGAGAAAATTATTTAGAAATTGCTTAAATAATCTAGATAATTACCCCAAATGCTTTCATCTGCAATGTAGGATAATTGAAAGTAGTTCTACATGAGAGATGCATATCCACACCATCACATTGCAAAGGATACAAGCCTTCCTCTTGTCATTCAATTATGGGAGTGTACCATAAAAATGAGGTCCAAATCTAGCTGGAACTTCCTTTGAGATAAAATGATGGCGTCCTTTACAAATCACCCCACTTCACTGGTTCCCAAAATAAACTGGATGATAAAAATGAGGCTTTAGAGACCAAAAATGTCAATGAAATAAGGAAAGCATATTTAGAGAGACTCTTTCTCTTTACTTTTGTGAAAATTTTATAGTGTAATTTGAAGCTAGGTGTGGTGGCTCACTCTTGTAATCCCAGTGACTTGGGAGGTGGAGGCAGGAGGATTACAGATTCAAGGTCAGAGGTAGCCTGCGTAACTTATCAAGACACTGTTTCAAGATAAAAAAAATTCAAAAGGGGGTTGAGGGTGAAGCTCAATTGTAGAGCACTTGCAATTTATGTGTGAGGTTATAAATTCAACCCGGGTACTGCCAAAAATAAATAAATAAATAAATAAATAAATAAATAAATAAATAAGGTAAAATAAGATAAAATAAAATAAAAATTGATACCTAGCTAAACCAGGCAAACAAAACATCTTTGAATAAGAATAACAACTGGGGGCTGGGCGTGGTGGTGGGCGCCTGTAATCCCAGCGGCTCGGGAGGCGGGAGGCGGAGGCGGGAGGATCTCAAGTTCAAGACCAGAGGCAGTCTGCGTAATTTAGCGAGACCCTGTTTCAAAAAGTAAAAAAAATGGGCTGAGGTGCAGCTCAGTGGCAGAGCATGCAGGCGGGAGGCCCTGGGTTCAACCCCCAGTACCGCCAAAAAAAAAGAATAACAACTGGGGATCTTTAGTGCCCAAATTTAATCATTCAGAATCAGGATTTTCTGGTCAGAACCAAAGTATCTCAAAATGTACATCACACATTTGGACACATACACATATTTTGCCAAAAGAACATTGCTTACAAATATATATAAATGATTCTAGGTATACAGAAAAATAATCTTCATTATTTTGCATGAATTTGTGCAGGTCCTAAGAATCCTTTTATAGACTACTTCTGATCCTGTGAAATTAGTGCTGTCTCACTATGCCCTTGTTTGATAAACATGTAAAATGTGAATAAACATGATGAAAACATAAAAATATCCTGAAATCTCTGTGCAAATCCCATCACTATGTATTCAAGTACATTTTATTATGTTTTCAAAAGAAATATATAGAAGTGTCTTTGAACAGTATTTAAGTTTATTACAAAAATTTTTAAATTATAAAAATTAGTAATTACAGAGCTTTATTGTAGAAATGAAGGCTCTAAAAGTCACAAGGTCTGATAACTCCTGAATTTTCACACTTCCATAATATCCTGTGGCTAAAGCATTGGCAATTTTACAGAAGGGCATCACTCACATACAAATCTATAGTTCAATATAAGTACAATCTGAGCAAGTTTTCCATCAATCTGCTTCCCCATTTGGAAAACAAGATGATTATACTTCACTCTAAGATGAGTCAATGTTAGGGATAACACATAAATGATTTCCTTTGCCCAGAGAGGGCTACACTTGGAATTATACATATGCTAAATAACAAAGGCATGTTAAAAAAAATTAAGAAACCAAGCAACCAAAATCCACTGGTTCTTAAACAATATTAAACAAAGTACTGTTATTGCATATAGTAAATTATTGCTTCCTAATGCTTACAGTGAAGCTAAAAGAAGGAATACAAGCATAAGGAGACAAGTTATGGCTTAGAAGTAATATTTGTTTTGCTAATCATGTATAAAAACAACATGTAATAATATTAATGAAGTGCTTGGTTGGGCAAAAACTATAATTAAAAATAAATATTAATCAGAATTCTTTTTATAATGAGAAGTGACAGTATTACAAAAAGTTGATAATTTATGAGTATACAGAAAGTACTACACCAATATCAAATGCTCCTGGGATTCCAATTCCATTCCCCACTCTCTAAAGTCAGCCCTAATAAGGAAACTTCTTTAAAATGGCAAATCTATAAGAGGTCTCTTGGATTTCAAACAACATTAACAATCAATTTGGGCTGGGCACAGCAGTGCACACCTCTAATCCCAGCTACTTTGGATACTGAGGCAGAAGGATTGTGAGTACAAGGCCAGAAGCACCTATGTAACTTGAGACCTTATAGCAAGATAAAAAAACATAAAATGGGCTAGAGGTGCAGCCCAGTGGTAGAGCACTTGTAAAGTCTGTGTGAGGTCCTGGGTTCAACTCCCAAGAACAGTATCTGGTGTTCCCAGGTGGTCTTCCATCCAAGTACCAACCAGGCCCGACCCTGCTTAGCTTCTGAGATCTGACAAGATTGGATGTCACAGTGCTATGGCTGCAGGCAGCTAAAGAATAAATACAAAGGTGAAAATCAGATATGTGAGTTTATACACACATCAATTGTTAAAACACCTTTTTAAAAGTCCTTCACATTCACAGAAAGCTATCAGGCATCATATAAATTTAGAATGTAAAAGAATCTTAAATATCCTATAACCCAATTTCTAAATTTTAAAGATCAGTAATTTGAAGCACAGGAAAGGAAGTGTTTTATCCACAATAACAAAACCACTTAGTAAATCTGGGCAGTGTTTCTTTAAGCAAAGCAAATGTTTTTACCTTCTTATTAACAGGTCAAAATTTTAGGACAGATTTCATTAAACCATTCTAAACATTCACTTCTGGCAAGCTGACATACAAATTCAAATAATTAGGTCTGAGAAACAGAAAACCAAATGTTTTTCAAGTAAAAAAGAAAAGTCTTATAAGGATGCATTTAGTATAACTCAACAGTGCCTTCAGGATATAGAACCTTCAATTAGAACTGAAGAAAGACTGAATCTTACAACAAGGGAATATAAAGTCAGATAATGGAAAAATAGATTTTAAGTTCTTTATACAAATGAACTTAGCTACCAATTTGCTATAGAAGAAAAGGAAAAACTGTTTTGTTGTTGTTGTTGTTGTTGTTGTTGTTGTTGTGTTGGGGGGTTACTGGGGGTTGGACCCAGGACCTCGTACTTTCATGCTTTGCAAGTGCTGGACCACTGAGCCGCACTCCCAGCCTATTTTTTACTTTTTGAGACAGGGTCTCACTAAGTTATGCAGACTGCCTCTGGTCTGGAACTTGCAATCCTCCTGCTTCTGCCTCCAGAAAAATTGGGTTTTAATGTAGCCATGGCAACTTTCTATCTTCCATTTTTTAACCTGAGTCAAGTATCAAAATGTTTCTCTTCTGCACCATGTAGTCTTTACAACACACATAATGAGGTTCAAGGAAGAAAGCACGCTTTGTTCTTTAACTTTAGCACTGTAAAAATTCCCTGAAAACAGTGGGTTTTAATTTTCCTATCTACCTCTTTCCCCACTTTACTCCACTTCATTTTTTTTTTTTCCACAAGCATCACAAAAGACCATAGAACATTCAAGTTACTCCTTTGGGCAGATAAACTAAGCATTCCCTCCTTTGTGCATCCACACACCACGGCACACACCCTTACTGTGAATCACATCTACTGTGCACCATTCTCTTTAGCTATTCACTCCTTCACTGAGAACTTGGTTACCACGTATTTCATCTTATTTATGGCTGACTCTCTAGTGTCTACAAAAGTACCTGCAAAAAGGTGGGTGTTCAGTGTTTCATAACTGGTGAAAAAAAATGAAGAAGATAAAGAACAAAGATCTCTTTACTAAGGAAAAAGTAGCTTTTGTCCATAAAAGATTCCATATGTGGTTATATATAGAAGGAATTTGTATTTTTAGATTTGATAACTTAAAAATTACTCTAAGAAAAAATCTCAAATTTTGGTGAATGTCCACAGGTATTAAAAATATAACATATGAAAATTCTTTAGGAATTCTTAAAATTAAAAAAAATTCTTGAAAACTCTTAAAATTGCTTGCTTTTAATGGACTAAATTGGGAAGCTTCAAGCTGTTCGTGTCCCATATAAAATGTTTTAGGCCTGTTGCTATTCTTCAGGCAAAATCTGCATGAGCAAGCCATAAGAGATGTTAGATACACTGTGAGAAAAATTCAGGACACATGTATTAGGAAAATTCCACATTTTAAGTGTTTTTAAAATAATTAAACAATAACAAAAAAGACTTTCTCAATCACCCAACAGAAAGGGCAAACTACAATCTATTATTACTTTAAAATTTTTTCAATTATAAAAATGAAATAAAAATATTTATAAGGTGAAGAGACTAGAAACGAAAGCATAATAACTGATACTGAACACTTCAAAACCATTTATTGAAAGATCAGATGGATGAATAAAGGAAAGGGAGAATAAGTTCTAATAAAAAGCTGACTTTGAACTTGTATGAGTAATTCACTCAGATCATTTAAAAGCATCTTTAATACAATTTATCGACATCTAGGTTTTCATTCCTGATGACACTTCAATGAAACTATTTTTAATCTTTTAAAATATTCAGTTCCAATTTTGCTTTAACAACTATTCTGTTGTCTTTAAAATTAAAAGAAGATACAAAATTACCCTCTAAAATAGCTTCGTATTGAAAAACAGCTGAAAAGAACAGTAGTTAACTATGAAATGGTTCTTACTGCCCAAAGAGTATGACCGTGTGGATGTTCACACAAAATGGAATCATTTAATACAAACGTATCTACTTTCAGGAACATATACTTGCATATAGCTTAATTACCATATTTTAGAGGAAAACAACAAGACATTTTATCTATAGATTAGCTACTTTTTATTCATTTACCAGGTGATTCACAATTATATATCTGGTCTCAATACTAGGCTCTTGAGCACCTTCCTTAGCAATAGTCCTGAAACCTTTGAAATCCAAGTACAAATATTGGTTTTTGCCTTGAAGTATGATTTCTTCACTCTTATTTTTTTAAGAAAATATAACCCTGATAATTGACGAAGTATGGGAAACTATGTAAGGATATCAATATGATCAAATTCAAGTTTTTCTGAGAATGAAAATAGTTTTCAAAAAGTTTTATAATTTTTATTCAATATGTTTAAAAACAAGAAGGGGCAGAGTAAAAGGAGACAGGGAGAAGTGAAAATGTTCAGAGGATTCAAATTTTGAAAAACAGAAAATCAGGTTAAGTGGCTCATTTACTTTTAATGAAATGACTAATTTTTAAATTTTTATATAGGTATGTAAAAAAAACCCCAAAAACCCCTCTTTTAAAACCAATACCATCATTATAATTGTTATCTAGCCCAAACCTCTGAATGACCAATAGCAAAGCTAGAACCTGACTCTAAAGAACAGCTATATTTTAAAATTAGTGCCTGTAATGTAAATAATTTTCTATTTTCCAGTGGAAATTTTGCAGTCTCACTATATTTCCACTTTATGACCATCAGACAGTAGGGGGAAAATTCTGTAAAAATCTGATGGTGTATCTTTTTTTCTCTTTATTCCTATCTGTGTTATTTACTTTCAGACACCTAAAATATTTTAAGTCATTGCAATTATAATGTCATGTTCTATCATTAAACACAGACTACAAAGATACATTTCTGAGGTAACAATTAGGAAATATTTGTTTAAGGACTTCTATTCTTAAGGTTGGGCTGGGATTTAGCTCAGTTGGTAGAGCACTGTGCTGCAGTCTCTGAGGTCCCAAGTTCAATTCCCAGCACCACAAAAATGGGAGATAGGGCCTGGCAATCCACTCCCAAGGCAATCCCGAAACAGCCATTGAAAACCCTATGAGGGTCTCTGTGAGTCGGATACCAACTCAAGGGCACCTAACAACAACAACTCTGAAGGTACTAATCAGCCAATAAATTTATTATCCCTGATAATAATATTCTTATAAATAGCAAAAATAATATAATCATAGGAAAATTCAGCAATCTAGTGTCTATTAGTAATCTAATGTATATTAAATGTTGTTAGGTGCTGTTGTGTTGGTATCTGACTCATAGTGACCCTATGTACAACAGATAAAACACTATTGTGAATGCTTCTCTGTTATTCATAAGGTTTTCAATGGCTGATTGATTTTTGGGAGTGGGTTGCCGGGTCCGTCTCCCAAGCCTACAGCACCTGGTGTTCCCAGGTGGTCTGCCATCCAAGTACTAACCAGATCGGACCTGCTTAGCTTCCAAGATCTGAGGGGATTAGATGCCATGGTGGCACGGCTGCAGGAGTATATTAAATAGTCTAGTTAATACTTAGTAGCCTCATGTTGAGTAAAGGGATAAATAAATGTAAACAAATGATTAAAGCACAAATGAGAGGTAACCAAGGAAACACACAGGAAAAGATTCCTAGCAAAGGGATCTCAGGTCTGAGATCACGTCAAGAACCAAGAGTCTCAGAGTTCCAGTTTCCATGGACATATTGTTTACTAAAGCAGATACAAGGGCTGTCACTTCTGAGGACCAAGAAAATTAAGAGCTCTAGCCTGACTTCTCTGTTTTTGATTCTATATTCACAAGTAACTTGCAGATTCATAATTTTTATATCCAAGTATGTTTTTCTAAATGGAGCAAAGCACTGTCCACTGGATTCAGGAATTTACTTTCTCTTCTCTACTCATATGTCATTGTACTAAAGTAGTACTTTGATTTAAATACTAGTCCATTGTGAGTTTGACTTGTGTCAATCATTTCCTAGTTATTGTTAGTCAACTGATAAAATTAATTTTCTAACCTTGAAAACCTGAAGACCAAGATAATGCCAACTCTTTCAGAGAAATAAAATCACCATACCTATTCATTAAAATATATAATCCCATTTCCATATATTTATGCACAGTGGCTTCCTAGAAAGGAGTGAGAACCTAAGGAAAAAACCTAGGTCCTTATCTCACCCCATCATTTATTAGTCTCAATACCTTTATATTAAATATAGGGATTAAAGTCGCTAATGTATCTCACAAGGTCATTGTTAATATTCACACACACACACACACACACACACACAAACAAACAATGAATAAGAAAGGGTTTTAAAAACTATAAAGCACTAGGAAGGAAAATATTATTATTGCCTTGTTGTTGTTGTTGGTTGTTGGTAGGTGCCATAGAGTCGGTATCCGACTCATAGCGACCCTCATGGGGTTTTCAATGCCTTAGTTTCCTGCAAATAACCCCACCAAATAGCCTATTAATGAAAACATCATGATAATTTCCACAGATTTAAGAAATAGTCCACATTACAATAAAGAATTGTTCAACTTCTATATTCTCTATTATGCTTCCTATACTAAAAATTTCTTCCTATAGATCAGGATAAACAAAACTTTAATTTATTCACCTCTCAACTTTTATTTTCAAAAGCCTCCTGGACAGATCTAGCTCCAAATGTGGTAGTTTCCTGTATCGTTGTGGTTGTTAGGTGCCATCAAGTTGGGTATGACTCTTACTGACCCAAAGTATAATAGAATGAAACAGTCCCCAATGCTGTGTCATGCCCAGCACTATTGTCAGTGCTACTCGACTATTCATAGGGTTTTTGATGGCTGATTATTTCGAGAGTGGGCTGTTGGGTCCTTCTCCCAAGCCTACAGCACCCAGTATTCCCAGGTCATCTCCCATCTAAGTACTAACCAGGCCGAACCCTGCTTAGCTTCTGAGATAAGATAGGATCAGATAGCAGGGTGGTAGGGCTGAAGGTATATGGCTACATAAATGATACAATGGGAACAGAAAAGTGTCTTTAATTGAACATAAATATAAAATTTAAAAGACATACACTAGTACAATTTAGAAGCAAATAGTGACATTAATAGGTTAAGAGTATCCCAAAAAGAATGCTTCATCTTTAACATTTCCAATTTTCTGGTTAATTTACAGGAGGATGTTGTTTGTTGTTAGGTACTGTCCAGTCAAACTGATGTACAACAGGTGAAACACTATTGTCGTGCTTCTCTCCTATTCATAGGGTTTTCAATGGCTAATTGTTTTTTGGGAGTGGGTTGTCAGGTCCTTCTTCCAAGCCTACAGCACCTGGTGTTCCCATGCGGTCTCCCATCCAAGTACTAACCAGGTCCAACCCTGCTTAGTTTCTGAGATCTGATGAGATCAGACGCCACAGTGGCACCACTGCAGGCAACAGAAGGATATAGGCTCCTTTTGGCTCTGGTGTAGAAAGTGGAGCCAACAGATTAACTGGCAGAAGTTATAGTTCCCCTGTGCTGAGCTGAATGATTTATGAAAACATACAGAAATGTATTTTATACTTTCTACCTAGACTTTTTCTTCATTTTGGACATAAGGCAGTAATAAATTTCTATATTAGTTTTATTCAGATGCCCCTCTGATATGTTCCCATGAGCTTGTCATTTGAAATGGTAACAATCTGTTTACTTGAAAGCTTATTAGAAGAAGCAATCATCTCTAAGTCATATTTTTCTTCTCTAGCTATTAACCCAATAATTGACACACAGATGTTCAATAAATGTTGACTGCATAATTAAAGAATAAACCACAGATATAATAGATAGGCTTTTCTTTTAAAATCTAATGCTCCTTTGTACCATCCTCAGAATTAATCTTTGGATTTTATACACAAATACAGCTAACACACACTGTGTGTAAGTAGTAAGAGTTATGCCAGTTAAAGCAACTAAATGTATTGAAACTAGGAAGTTAAACAAACTGAATTACCTAAATTGCATATAAAAATTATGCACATGTAAATTTAATAAAATTCATTTATCAGTTCATTCAAATATTTCTTGTGCATATACTACATTCTAACCATGCCTAGGAGCTGGGGATGCAAAGTCAGGCAAGCCTCATGTGCGTAAGGGGGTGTGTAACTACAGCTAGGGGACCACTGGAAAGCAGGAGAGAAAAGCTAGGTTCTACTAGAGGGAGGGGTTATGTGGAAGGAAGCGTTCCCAAGAGAGATGCTTAGAGTAAAGCTTGAAAAAACAGTGCATGTTAATTTACAGCAAAGAAAGGAATACCAGACAGCAAGAACAATGTAAAGCACAAATAGCTCTCCCAATGAAGAGGATGTTGCATGCAGAAAAATGGCAGGGGATGAGGTTAAACAGAGAAAAAGAAGAACCTCAGACTGCAGAAGGCTCCATGCGCTAAGAAGGATTTATCAGGTATCTTCAGTAAAGGAAGCATGGTATTAGATTTTATCCTCAAGGGGCTTAGAATCTACTTAAAACTGATTAGAAGTAATAGCTGGAATGTTTAATTTAAGAAAATAAGGAACTTTCAATTAGCAAACAGATGTAGCAATGAAGAAAATAGCAAAGATAGTTTTAATTCAAGTTAATTTAGTAGCTATCTGAACCTCATAATTCAGTTTTAGGTAAAATCACATTTCTGAAAATTATGAGGAAGAAGCAAATTGGCTGTGACTTAACTAAATGATTCACAATTTTGAGCAACAAGAACTTTTACTTAAAAAATTTAAAAAGCAGTACTTCTATCTCTCCTTAGAGACATACGTCTAAGTATATTTATGTCACTGAAGCACTCACCTTAGCTTACCATTGCTCAACAATGCCACTATGAATGTCAGTATTAGACCAATGTAAAAAAAGCAACAGCATTCACCGACTGTTATTAGACCATTACTGCTGAGAGGCAACAAACCCCAGAATGAAGAATCTAGCCCAGCTCTCTGGCAACTTTAAGGACAAGCTCATGAAAAATTATACTGGGTGAAATACATACCTAAAAGTAGCATGTCATTTTAAAACAGAGCATGTATCAAGATTGCAGTTTGGTTTGGTCATTGCTTACTTTTTGGTGACAAAAACATCCATATCTATTTAAAACAAGGAATATTGAAGTGTCTTTTTTTTACTGATGTAATAATTGCTTTTTAATTGATAGTGGCTAATGTAATATAATCATTCTCAGAGATAAATAAAACAGCCAAACATTAATTTCAAATTCTTTTAAGAATAATATACAAGGCTAAAGTAAATGAGACTTATCTTCCTAATGCTACGAAATTCAAGTCACTTTTTAGAAAGGAAACTAGAGAAGTATGAATGGAAATGTGAAATTCAGCTAAATGCCACTACTTCTAGTTCATTTAAGAATCATTTTGTGATTTTGTCTCTTGGGAGCCTGAAGAACCAGTCTCACTTTTTTGATTATAACAGAACAGTATTGTTTAGGTATAGCCTTTGTATTCTGCCTAAGGGAGGGGGAGATATTATCACTGAAGGCTGTTTACTTTTTATTTTATAATTGTTAGAAGGAATTAAAAATAGAGTAACCAAAATTAAAGGTATAAACAAGTAAATATTTGAAGTAACAGGAAATTTGGGAAATGTTTTTATTATATTTAATGAAACTTCAGCCTTCTAACAATTAAATTTCTCACCCTGCCAATGCCTGGGTCAGGAACTTATAAGCACAGTTGTAGGAACAAAGTCATCAAAACATACTGAAGTAACTGTAAACTCTAAGAATATTACTTTATATGAAATAATTTTAATTAATGAAAATTATGTTTCTTTGTACTAATTATTTCTCTCTTCTATTGCATTTAGCATAATGCTGCTATTCCTGCAAGTCTAGATCAAGGATGGGATTTGAATAGTATACATCTAAGTAAATGAATTGCTCAATATCCTATGACTGTCTATACATGCTTCATCTTCAAAAGGTCCATCAATATTCTATCATTCAGGGGACAGCAACCTTCTTTTGTCAACTATGCGTGATATTTTTGGACAATGCAATTGTGGCACTCACATTTATTTCCATGAAGAAAAGCTCTTCAGTTCTATGGCATTCATCATTTGACAAATGCAAGTATTTTCCTTACCAATCAGCTCTTATTGAACTTCCTAGGAGTGACTGTGGAATCCTTAAGGGCTCATTAAATTTCTGAAGAAGAAAGCTAAGATGAAGGACATGCCACTTCGAATTCATGTGCTACTTGGCCTAGCTATCACTACACTAGTACAAGCTGTAGATAAAAAGGTGGATTGCCCACAATTATGTACATGTGAAATCAGGCCTTGGTTTACACCCAGATCCATTTATATGGAAGCATCTACAGTGGACTGTAATGATTTGGGTCTTTTAAATTTCCCAGACAGATTGCCTAATGACACACAGATTCTACTCCTACAGACAAACAATATTGCAAAAATTGAATATTCCATAGACATTCCAGTAAACCTTACTGGCCTGGACTTATCTCAAAATAATTTATCTTCAGTCACCAATATTAATGTAGAAAAAATGTCTCAGCTCCTTTCTGTGTACCTAGAGGAAAACAAACTCACTGAGCTGCCTGAAAAATGTTTATCTGGACTTAGTAATTTACAAGAACTCTATATTAATCACAACTTGCTTTCTATAATTTCACCTGGAGCCTTTATTGGCCTACATAATCTTCTTCGACTTCATCTCAATTCAAATAGACTGCAGATGATCAACAGTAAGTGGTTTGATGCTCTCCCAAACCTAGAGATTCTGATGATTGGGGAAAATCCAATCGTTCGAATCAAAGACATGAACTTTAAGCCTCTTATCAATCTTCGCAGCCTCGTTATAGCTGGTATTAACCTCACGGAAATACCAGATAATGCCTTGGTTGGACTTGAAAACTTGGAAAGCATTTCTTTTTATGACAACAGGCTTATTAAAGTGCCCCATGTTGCTCTTCAAAAAGTTGTAAACCTCAAATTTTTGGATCTAAATAAAAATCCTATTAACAGAATACGAAGGGGTGACTTTAGCAATATGCTACACTTAAAAGAATTGGGAATAAATAATATGCCTGAGTTGATTTCCATTGACAGTCTTGCTGTGGATAACTTGCCAGATTTAAGAAAAATAGAAGCTACTAACAACCCTAGATTGTCTTACATTCACCCAAATGCATTTTTCAGACTCCCGAAGCTGGAATCACTCATGCTGAACAGCAATGCCCTCAGTGCCCTTTACCATGGTACCATTGAGTCCCTGCCAAACCTCAAGGAAATCAGCATACACAGCAATCCCATCAGGTGCGATTGTGTCATCCGTTGGATTAATATGAACAAAACAAATATTCGGTTTATGGAGCCAGATTCACTGTTTTGCGTGGACCCACCTGAATTTCAAGGCCAGAATGTTCGGCAAGTGCACTTTAGGGACATGATGGAAATTTGTCTCCCTCTTATAGCTCCTGAGAGCTTTCCTTCTAATTTGGATGTAGAAGCTGATAGCTACATCTCCCTTCACTGTAGAGCTACAGCAGAGCCTCAGCCTGAAATCTACTGGATAACACCTTCTGGGAAAAAACTGTTGCCTAATACTCTGACAGACAAGTTCTATGTTCATTCTGAAGGCACACTAGACATAAACAGCATAACCCTAAAAGAAGGGGGTTTATATACTTGTATAGCAACTAACCTAGTTGGTGCTGACTTGAAGTCTGTTATGATCAAAGTGGATGGTTCTTTTCCCAAGGATAACAATGGATCTTTGAATATTAAAATAAGAGATATTCAGGCCAACTCAGTTCTGGTGTCTTGGAAAGCAAGCTCTAAAATTCTCAAATCCAGTGTTAAGTGGACAGCCTTTGTCAAGACTGAAAATTCTCACGCTGCCCAAAGTGCTCGAATACCATCTGATGTCAAGGTATATAATCTTACCCATCTGAATCCCTCCACTGAGTATAAAATTTGTATTGATATTCCCACCATCTATCAGAAAAACAGAAAACAATGTGTAAATGTCACCACAAAGAGTTTGGACTTGGATCAAAAAGAGTATGAAGAGAGTAACACCACAACATTTATGGCTTGCCTTGGAGGCCTTCTAGGGATTATTGGTGTGATATGTCTTTTCAGTTGCCTCTCTCAAGAAATGAACTGTAATGGTGAATATAGATATGTGAGGAATGTGTTACACAAACCAACCTTTGCATTCAGTGAGCTTTATTCTCCTCTGATAAACCTCTGGGAAACAGACAAAGAAAAAAGTACATCCTTGGAAGTCAAAGCAACTGTTATAGGGGTGCCAACAAATATGTCCTAAAACCAACCAACTAAACCTACTTCAAAGAAAAGCTCAAAACTGCAGTTGTGCTATAAAAAATAGGCAGAGAAATCTAGAAGGAAGGTTAAGCTTCACCAATGCTGCTCCTGACCAATGGGAATATGTACAAGTTCAGCATTTTAATTAACTGGCTTCAAAGGGTACTGTGGCAACCAAATAAAATAATTCCATTTTCTAGAACTTTCATGTAACTTTTATGTCTGGACTACAGTTAAAGTGAACAAAAACATTTCTGTATTTTTTTTAAGTATATAGGAGTAGTTGAACTGAGCAATACCTCCTCCTGTGTTGTATTACACATATTAGCCACGAGTTTTTTCAGTGACCAGATAAACTTGAATTGACAAATGGTGTAATAAAAATGACAAATTCTGTAGTGTAGACACAGTGAGTATGTGGACCTCTTTTATAAGGAAAAATACATTTTGGATTAAAATCTATTGCTTTTGTCTTGTTTTCGTTTCTAAATAAAGAATAATTTCTGGGAAATATTTCATCAGATATCATTTAAATTAAAAAGTTTTCAAATGTGTTTTTCTATAATGAAATTTGAAATGCTAAGAGTAAAAACCTTTTATTAGGATCTGAAACTACATTTTTATAATGTACAAAAGTGGATTTTAGCACTTTATGGATGCTAAATAGATAAAGCATTTTAACAATACTAAAAGGCACAAGTAATATTGTATTTAACACTTTAATTATTGACTACAGCAAATAATCTATGAATGTATACATTTGCTTAAAGAATTTTTAATGAGTAATTTCTGGAGTAGAATTAATTATTGGGTTCAAGTAAGGTAAATCCAATACTTTGCAGAAAATATTTCCAAATTTCAGTAGGACTTATAATTTAAGTATGATTTTCAAATAGCTCTGATTTTAAATATTTAATGAGGTTCTCTGAAATAACAACCATATAACCTAATACTTTGCTATGTTACAAACATAGCAAGGAAACAACATGCTCCATTTCAAGAGCAGGATATTAAAACTTCACTATAAAATAGGTAAGTAGCAAAAGCCTACCAGGTTCACCCTCATGAAATTTGACATTTTAGTTTAACTCACCCTAATAGAAGAATGATATAATTCAGATAATTCTAGAGTTCAACAAAAATGTAAAAGAACAGTTTTGTTAATTAAGGAAAACATTCTTAAACTAATTTAGGGTGAAAGACAAAAATAAGTTCAGCCCTCCAAGATTGTATTTAAGGTGTTTAACAAACAGCTTAAAAATTTAAAATCATTGAAATGAAGTACTAAGAACATTACTAGTTATTGAAAATCCTCTATAGGAAGCCAGCTATCTTGTCACGACTGTATTCCCAGCAACTAAGGAGGCAGAAACAGGAAAATTGGAGTGTGAGGCCAGAGTCATCCGGCACAACTTAGCAAGAACATGTTTTAAAATTTTAAAAATTTGAAAAGAGGCTGGGTGTGAAGCTTAGTGCTAGAGCACTTGCCTAGAATGGTCAAGGCCCTGGATTCAGCCCCTCAGTACTGAAAGAATAAATCTTCTATAGGAAATGAAAAGATTTCATTTGGTAGAGGGTAAATCTTCATATCATTGAAGATTTAACCATTTTTACAAATAAAACCCCACAGTCTTACAAAATAAATGTATTTTTGTACAAAAAGCCTGAACTATCAAAGAAACTATTTAAGATAATAAGCCATAGTTTTTCTGGGCAAAGTGCTTATCTCTACAAAGCTACACACCTTCCACATTAATTGCTGTTGTGCCTATTCATAATTGAGGGTTTAACATTTCTTACAGTAGCTTGCTGCATATTATCAACAGGTCACTGGCCTGTAAACATCTCTAGCACTGCAGTCATATCAATTTATTTGTTAAGATTAGACATTTCTGTTGTGATAGCACTGACAACTTTTAATTAAATCCTAGCTGTTTTTGACAATGTGGAAGGTAATTGTTATGAACTCTTTAAAACAAAAGGACAAATTGTGTTAATTTCAACACAACCAAAATATAGAACTCGCTATTTCAATGTGTTTCCCACACACAAATCTTACAACCTAATGAATCACTATCACACAGAGGATGACATCAGAATTTATCAGTAAGACATGCTCATACATCAAGAGAGGTTTCAGCACCATGGACAGAACTCTTTTGGAGCTCAGCTATTTGTCAAAAATATAGGAGCTGAAGTGTGACCTATTAGGATGCCGGTATTGCATAGGTCAGCAAGAACTTGAACAGGTATCTTGTGTGTTTCTTTTGAATCTATCTGCATGAAGAACCATTTCAGTCCTATTGTGCATAGAATGCATTTGAAGCTATCTATTTCATTTGGAAATTGTTATGCAATAATCCCTCTGAATAGCCATCTAGTAGTGAGCATTGAAATGAAGTATTTTTGTTACAGCCAAATAAACATAGATGCTCAAAACAAATCATGATCCTATTTATTTGCTTAAACTTTAATCTAAAATGCCAGTAAGGCAGAAAGGGCATTAGATAACAAAAATGGTAATTCAGACTCCCTATGTTATCTCCTAAGCCTCACATAAAATAAACTACTGATCAAAATGCTCAAAGCATGTACCTTATAATTTTGTTAAACCATATGCATGTGCCTATTATAACAGAGAAGTTTTACCTATGACAAAAAACATTAAGGTTTATACCTCTATTAATGCCTATTGATCTGCTTGCCTGATTTGGAAAAAAGCAACTTTTTACAAAACAAAAAGCAACAACAAAAAAACCCTCAATTTAAAATAACTACATAATATCTAATTTAAATAAAACAAATTTTCTGAAAACAAGTGTATCCAATTAAATACAAAAATACAGTCATGAATGGCATAATGAAGTTCTGATCAACAGGCTGTAAATACAGAAGTGGTTTCATAAGATTATAATAGTGCTGAAAACTTCCTATTAACCAACAATGTCTTAGTTGTCCTATTATCACTGAAAAATTCCTATGGACTAGCATTGGCCTAATTGTCCTAATATCACATAGTACATTGTATAATTTATGTGATGACACTGATATAAACAAATCTACTGTGCTAAGTTGTATAAAAGTACAGCACATCCAATTATATATAGTATATAACACTTGATAATAATGACTGTTACTACTTTATATATTTATTATGCTACACTTATAATCATTATTTTAGAATATACTCCTTCTACTTACAAAAAAGTTAACTATAAATTACGTGCCATATTATTCTGGCAGTAGCCTCATATGTCTCATATTTGCTATGTCTCTTGATTGCATCAAGAAGCTAAATTGAATGACTGATCTATATATTATACAGGTGTGTGTACATAAACTCTATGATGTTCACACAATGATCTCAACTGATAATGCATTTTTCACAAGGTAACCCACTGTTAAGCAATGCATGACTGTATATAAAAACAGTATGGAGCAAAATATGTAATTGTCAGTAAAGCCAAGTAGTAACATGCTATTATTTTGGCTAGGAAAAAACAAAATCAATTTTTGGTCATATCATTCATATTTATTTCAGTGCTTAGACTCTTATTCTACTTAGACAAAAAGCTTTTAATCAAAACTATCTGTGAAAAAGCATAAGTTAATAATTACATACCTCATTTGTTTGTTTCTTTTTTCATATTCAAGAAATACCTATATTGTGGGTATTTATCACTGGAAAAATAGCAGTCAACAAGAAAAACTCTCTACCATATAGGAATTTATATTCTCCTGAATTACATTCAGGTTTATTTTGTTTATCAATTTTTTTCACAAAAATATGCTAAATGGTATTTAGTAAAGTCCCAGATTTGATTTGTAATTTCACAAAATAATACTCAGAAAAATCACAAGTATATTTTTTCTTGGTCTAAAATGTTTTCCTTATAGAAATGTTGATGTAGGAACTTGTTGCAAATTTATTATTGACTTTATTCATTATATATATTAAAACTAGCCTAATACTAATCTTAGGATGATTAAATTGAGTAGCCTAGATACCACAAATTATTTCTAGGCATAAAAACATAGATACCTGTTATATTTCCCTACTTTTAAACTTGGATAATTCAATCACCCAAGAAAAAGAGGTTAAATTGAAGAAAGTAATGTAGTATTGACAGAAAATTTGTACATATTTTACAAGAAAGAGAATTGTCTAACTCTATCTACACTAAATCTTAGAAGATCTTCCAATAACTATGAAGGAAAACTTTTAAACTCCATGCATTATCCTTTAAATAAAAAATCAGAAGTGATATATCAGAAAATTATAAAGCAAACAATAAAAATGAAAAGCATGTATTTACTAAAGAAGAGGAAAATTCCAGTAAAATGACCTTACAACTATCATAAATATCAGGAAAAAATTCTAATTGAATATATCACCATTAGAGATACCTTGCGCTTCATTCAAAAATGATTTTCTCAGAGATGGGGATTATTAAATAGAAATTAAACTGGGAGCTAGAATTTCCTTAATTCAATCATGTTTTTTTCAATTTTGCAAGATAATTTACAGCAAACATGTCAAAGGTTTTCTGAAGGATATGGTTGCCATAGATATGTTTACTGCATCTAGGATCTCAAATGTAAATGATGGAATGAGTTTAACAGAAAATGCGACAATGATTTTCTTTTGCCCCAAGTTCTGAAGCCCCATTTCTATAACATCACTGTATCCTAACTAATGCATTGGTAACTAGGTCATTACTTGGGAGAACCATGGAGAACCACAGCACTGTTCTGGAATGAAATAGCCCTGTTTAGCTACTATTAATGTTCTGGAAAAAGAAAAATATTGACTCATATCAATCCAATAATAGCTCCTTTTGTGTGCTCAGTTGAAAACTGAGGACTTTATTATAAGGACAACCACAACCTGACTTTATCCTATCTCTCTGAAGAAAGGGAAAAATTTAAATATTTTTACATAGGAATGGAAAAATCAGAGTTATACTAATAGCCATAAATCATACATCCAATTCTGAGAAGAAATTATTAAAAGAAAAAATTAAAAGAAAAATACTCCAGCAAGATATAGATTATTTTCCAAATCTGGCCTAACCATTTCATTAATGATATAAGGAGAAGACTTCATAAATTGAGTATTAAGAATTCAGTATTCTCAGTCATGAAGACATGTTATGAAATAGAACACATTTCCTTTTTATTCCTATTGAAAAGAGATAAACTTACAGAGATTTAAATTTGCCTGTTCTAATGCACTGTATGAATACTTCAAAGGACCCTTTTAGTTCAACTTCAAAGTAATCCACATGGTATATAACAAAGATTAATCACCTCATAGACATAGCAATAGGACTTTCTCTTAAAAGCAAACTGAGGTCTTCAAATAAGCAATAAATTCAGAGCAAATATCGTGAAAGGTTTCAGATTAATTGTGAGTGACCTACCATTACAAAGCATAACAAAAAGAAATGTGGCTGACTTAAGTAAGACTTTTAAAGAGCTATGGTGATGTTTGGAGACTTCTCAGAACTTTGTGTGTTTATAGTTATCTTTTCTAACTCTAATATATCTTCAATAAACTAAGAGCATTATGCAAAACACTGTAAGGAAAATCCAGCCTCTCACTAAAACGTATGGTATAGTATCTGAGATTATTGATTCAAAATCCAATTGTGATAACCATTTATAATGTTTACCAACCTCTGGAACAAAAAACTGAGTAAGCTTAGGACATACATTGACCTTCCTAATCCTCATATTGAGAGAATCATAGGGTAATAAAATAATCTCCCTCAAGGCTGGTGAAGATAGAAATAGTTCTTAAAGTATCAGAGGTGCCATTATTAAAGCAATATAGCCAAAACACACCAAAACAGTTCTCCCAAAGAGCACTACATAAAATTGAAATTCATCATCAGGACTGGGAATAAGGTCAGGTAACTCTGATAAGCATCCATCTAATAATAGTTGCAGAGAAAAGTCACCTATCAAGAGAAAATAAAAACCACTCTGGCTCCAAAATGACTTAAAGGCTCTAGCCTTCCCACTCCTGTTTCCAACTCAGTTAATCACTAAGCCAACAGTACAATATATAACTTTTCATAATAAATGATTTATTTTATCAGGATTTTCAAAACCGAATCATATATAAAATGCATGAATTTGTATAATTATATACTACCAACAGACCAGTTGGGCTGGGATTTAGCTCAGTTGGTAGAGCACTGCGCTGCAGTCTCTGAGGTCCTGAGTTCGATTCCCAGCACCGCAAAAATGGGAGAAGGACCTGGCAATCCACTCCCAAGGCAATCCCAAAACAGCCACTGAAAACCCTATGAGGATCGCTATGAGTGGTTATCCGACTCGACGGCACCTAACAATAACAACAACAACAACAACAACAACAACAACAACAGACCAGTTAAAAGCCTTGTATATAAAAAATTCCTTCTAAACATGGAAATGATACAGAAAACACTTAAATATAGTAAAAAAGAAAAGATTCTCTCTTCTTTCTAATATTTTTATCCATATATATCAGTAGAAATTAAGTGATCATGGCAGAAAACATGAACTACATCAAAAATCATCATGCGAGGCAAGAATTCGATTTTCCTGCCAATGGGTAATGTGTCTTATTCTAGTCTCAATCCTGAAATGGCAATGTAAAGTTGGAGATATTTTCCTAGCACATTAACTGCATAGTGTTTAGAAAATGCATTATGAACATTATGTTTGAAGAAGTACACACTCATATTGATTTCACTAGCAAGATTAAAACTAGAAAGGAATGAACAAAGGAAACATTTACTAAATGCTGAATTTATGCCAAAATAATAATCTGTAATGATCTGAGGAAATCCACTACAGGTCTTAAAAAACAAAAAATGAAGAAAATGAACATTTACCCTCTTACCCTCTTGCTATGTGCTAAGAATTCTGATTGACAGCCTTGCATATGTCTTTCACTTTCTCACTCTTGGGGTGAATATGTGGGGGGGTGGGGGTGGGGGTGTAGAAAGAGAGTGTGTGTATGAATTCATTTATATATATAAATATATATTCTTATATATAATTAATTCAATCCTCATAAAATCCCCATGAGTACAGTATTAACATTCTCAAATTATACATTAGTCCTAAAGAAGTGCATTTCCCCAAGATAACAATAATGTAGAGTAGAAAAGCCAAAAGATCCAATACAATGAGAAATAGTAATACCCAGGCACTTTCTAAGCATGAATAACCACAAAATAATTAACAGCTGATTTGAGGGGTAGGAAACAACACATCAATAGTATACTATATTAATTGTTCCTATTATTTTCTAAATATCCCCAGCAATCTGTTCTTTGATAATATTCCTATCTTGGTTTTGCATTAGGAAATGAGGATAAAAGGCTCCTATTTGTCAGCTTTCTTTTACTACTTGCCAAAATGCACTGGTTTATTAAAAAAAGAAAACTCAGGCATATTATTATAAATAATACTTTAAAAATATTCCTACTCACTAAGTGCACAGAGGAGATGGGATTTAGCTCAGTTGGTAGAGTGCTGCACTGCAGTCTCTGAGGTCCCAAGTTCAATTCCCAGCACCGCAAAAATGGGTGAAGGACCTGGCAATCCACTCCCGAGGCAATCCCGAAACAGCCATTGAAAACCCTATGAGGGTCGCTAGGAGTCGGATACTGACTCCACGGCACCTAACAACAACAACAAGTGCACAGAAGGTACAAGGCTAAACACTTTTAAAGTACTTTTTATTCTATAATTATTTCCACACATCCATTTCAGTTCCACTCTATAAAACTCTTCTCTTTCTCAGTCTTGCTAGAGAAAAATACAGGATGGAAAATTCCTTACCAAACCCACATTCCAACTCTGAGATTATATTCATCATCAAATAACCTGATCCTAGAAGGTACATCCTAAATAAAGAGTAAGGTTGACAAGAAAAAAGCTCCCACCTACCCATCTGTCACCATGCCCATTCTCCTCAACACGAGCTCTACAGGTACTGGAACTCAGAACTCCACCTGAACACTGACAGCTTAGAGTCAGAAGTCATTGTACTCTAAGAGAGTTTGGCTTTGCTGGCTGACTTGTAATCTATTATAAATCTTGTATTCTCAGGATACCTAGTTTATGAATTGCATACTATAGATGTAGAGAACAAAATTATTTAATATAGTTTAGGTAACATGGATTGTTTATTGATAAATGGAATAGGACAAAGGTTAAATTTAAAAAATCTTAACATCATCAAACTTATCCATGCAGTTAAAACCCACAGATATCCATTTAGGAAGTAGAACTTCCATACCATCCAGTAGTAGAAACAAGGTGGTTCTTTAAAACAAATACACGTTCACAGGTTAAAGAGATCTATGATATCAAACTGGCATGCAGTAATGCATTTATATGTAAAAAAATTTCTGGTATTTAATTATTGCTCATTTTTCCTTGCAAATACTTCAAATTTACTATGCTGAGCAACGTTTTCATTCAAAATCACATGCTCTCACCTTGGTTTTTGTTGTTGCTGCTGTTTTTTAGGGAGAAGGACCTGGCAATCCACTCCCAAAAAGTCAATCTGCAATTGAAAACCCTATGAATAGCGGAGAAGCACTGACAGTAGTGTTTTGCCTGTTGTACGTAGGGTCACTATGAGTCGGATACCGACTCGATGGCACCTAACAACAACCTAAGCTGTTTTTTAATAAATCATTTGTATGGTAATACTCTTTCCAAGGGATAAGATTTGGAAAATAGTAGCAGCAAAGTTTTTAAGTAGGGAGAAAAAGAGTGGCCAGTGTCATCCACACATGCATTTTATACATTCACCTTTTTTGTACTGAGGAGCTGCTAATGCACTAAAAACAATCTCAGTGACTAGACAGTCAACACTATGATAGACAAATCTGCCATCAACAAATGTATAGTGAAAAGGTAGATTGGAACAAATGAATCTGGTAACCTCAATAAAAGAATAAAAATATGAAAGGCATTGTTGTTTTTGTTAGGTGCCGTCGAGTCGAGTTGGAATCATAGTGACCTTATGTACAGCAGATCGAAACACTTGCCGATTCTGTGCCAGGCAAACAATCTTATTTATGTTTAAGCCCATTGTTGCAGACACTGCATGAATCCATCTGGTGGAGGGTTTTCCTCTTTTGCATTGACCTGCCACTCTCCCAAACATGATGTCCTTCTCCAGGGATTGATCTCTCCTGACGACATGTCCAAAACATGTAAGACGCAGTCTGCCCATTCTTGCTTCCAAGGAGCACTCTGGTTGCACTTCTTCTAAGACAGATTGGTTGGTTCTTCTGGCAGTCCATGGTGCATTCAATAGACATCTCTAGGACCACAATTCAAAAGCATCAATTCTTTTTCTGTCTCCCTTGTTCAATGTCCAGCTTTCACAACCATATGATGCAACTGAAAATACCATGGCATGAGTCAGACGCACCTTCGTCTTCAATGTGACATCTTTGCTTTTCAATACTCTAAAGAGATCTTTTGCCACAGCTTTTCCTAGAGCAATGCATCTTTTGATTTCTTGACTGCTGCTTCCACGGGTGCTGATTATAGAGCCAAGCCAAGCAAAATCTTGGACAACCTCAATTTTTCTCCATTTATTGTGAAGTTATGTGCTGACCCAGTCGTAAGGATTTTTGTTTTGTTGATGTTTAGTTGTAACCCATATTGAAGGCTATGATCTTTGATCTTCATCGGTAAATGTTTTAAATCCTCTTCACTCTAGCAAGCAGAGTTGTGGCATCTGCATAACGCAGGTTGTTACTGAGTCTTCCTCCAATCTTGATGCCACATTCTTCCTCATAAAGTCCAGCTTCTCGGATTATCTGCTCAGTGTATAAATTGAAGAGATAGGGTGAAAGTATACAGCCCTGGAGCACATATTTCTCAACTTTAAACCAGACAGTGTTTCCTTATTCTATTCGAACAACTGCCTCCTGGTTCATGCACAGGTTTCTTATGAGCACAATTAGGTGTTCTGGTATTCCCATTTTCCGAAGTGTTATCCATAATTTATTATGATCCACACAATCAAATGCCTTTGCATAGCCAACAAAACATAGATAGACATCTTTCTGATATTCTCTGCTTTCAGCTAATATCCACCTGTCATCAGCTATGATGTCCCAGGTTCCCTGCCCTCCTCTGAATCCCACTTGATTTTCCGGTAATTCCCTGTCTATATACTGCTGCAGTCACTTCTGAATGATCTTTAGTAGAATTTTGCTTGTGTGCGATATTAATGATGTTGTACAATAGTTTGCACATTCAGTTGGATACCCTTTTTTGGGAATAGGCACAAATATGGATCTCTTCCACTCAGTTGGCCAAGTAGCTGTTTTCCAAACCTGCTGGCACAAACATGTTAACACCTCCAGTGCTGCATCTGTTTGTTAAAACACCTCTATTGGTATCCCATCAATTCCTGGAGCCTTGTGTTTCACCAGTTCTTTCAAGGCAGCTTCCACTTCGTCCTTCAACACCATTGGTTCCTCTTCATATGCAACCTCTTGGAATGGTTGGCCATCTACCAATTCTTTCTTGTATAATGACTCTGTGTATTCTTCCCATCTTCTTTTGAGGTTTCCTGCATCATTTAATATTTTACCTGTAGAATCTTTCACTACTGCCACTTGGGGCTTGAATTTTTTCTTTACTTCTTTAAGCTTGAGAAACACAGAACATGTTCTTCCCTTTTGGTTTTCTGCCTCCAGCTCCTTGCACATGTCATTATAATATTTGCTCTTGTCTTCTCGAGCTGCCTTCTGAAATCTTCTGTTTAGTTCCTTAACTTCATCATGTCTTCCTTTTGCTTTAGCTGCTTGATGTTCAAGGGCAAGAACTACTGTCTCTTTTGACATGTAATTTGGTCTTTCTTTTTTCTTGTCTTTTTAAGAACTTTTTGCTTCCTTCTTGAATGATGTCTTTTATGTCATGCCACAACTCTTCTGGTCTCCTATCATTTGTGTCTAATGCATTAACCCTACCTTTGAGGTGGTCTCTGAACTCAGGTGTGATATACTCAAGGTCATACAGTGGTTCTCGTATACTTGTTCTAATTTTCTTCAGCTTCAGTTTGAACTTGCATATGAGAAGTTGATGGTCTGATCCACAGGAAGCACCTGGTCTTGTTTTGACATTTTGTAAAGAGCTTTTCCATGGTCTCTTTCCACATCTGTTGTTGTTGTTGTTGTTGTTGTTGTTGTTGTTGTTGTTGTTGTTAGGTGCCATCGAGTCGGCATCCGACTCATAGCGACCCTCATAGTGTTTTCGATGGCTGAGTGCTTCGGGATTGCCTTGGGAGCGGATTGGCAGGCCCTTCTCCCATTTTTGTGGTGCTGGGAATTGAACTTGGGGCCTCAGAGACTGCAGTACAGCGCTCTACCCACTGAGCTAAATCCCAGCCCCCCATATCTTTAGTCAATTTGATTCCTGTATGTTCCATCTGGTGAAGTCCATGTGTATAGTCTCCGTTTATGATGCTGAAAAAATGTATTTGTAATGAAAAGGTCATTGGTCTGACAAAATTCTATCATGCATTCTCCAGCTTCATTTATGTCACCAAGACCATATTTTCCAACTACTGAACCTTCTTCTTTGTTTCCAACATTTGTATTCCAGTCACCGGTGATTATCAGTATGTCTTGATTGCATGTTTGATCTATTTCAGATTGCAGAAACTGATAGAAGTCTTCCCTTTCTTCATTTGTGGCCTTAGTGGTGGGTGCATAAATTTGAATAATAGTCATATTAACTGGCCTTCCTTGTAGGCGTATGGATATTATTCTATCACTGACAGCATTATATTTCATGACAGATCTTGACATGTCTTTTTTGATGATGAATGCAACCCCATTTCTCTTTAGTTTATCATTCCCAGCATAGTAGACCATATGATTGTCTGACTCAAAATGGTGTATGCTGGTCCATTTTAGCTCACTGATGCCTAGAATGTCAATGTTTGTGTGCTCCATTTCTCTTTTAACAATTTCTAATTTTCCTAGATTCATAGTACGTACATTCCATGTTCCAATTATTAATGGATGTTTACAGTTGTTTCTCCTCCTTTTGAGTCATGCCACATCAGTAAATGGAGGTCCCTCGGGCTTTACTCCATTTCTGTCATCACGGTAGACTCTACTTTGAGGAGACAACTCTTCCCCAGTAGTCTTTTGAGTGCCTTCCAACCTGGGGGGCTCATTTTCTGGCACTATATCTGACAGTGTTTCTTTGCTATTCATAGGGTTTTCAATGTCTAGTTGTTTGGGGAGTGGTTCGCCAGGTCCTACTCCCTAGTCTGTCTTAGTCTGGAAGCTCAGCTGAAAACCTGTCCACTATGAGTAACCTTGCTCATATCTGAGGTACCAGTGGCATAGCTCTCAGCCTCATCACAACACACAATCCTCACAGTATGGCAAACTGACAGACATGTGGGGGATGAAAGGCATAGAGACATCTTATACATAAAGAGTACAGGATATTTTTAAGGGGCTCAGAGTGCTATTAAATCAGGTCTAACTCATAATGATCCTATGTACAACAGAATGAAACACTCCCCAACACTGTGCCATGCCCAGCACTATATCAGTGCTTCTCTGCTGTATTCATATGGTTTTCGATGGCTGATTGTTTCAGGAGTAGGGTGACAGGTCCTTCTCCCAATTTTGTCATGCTGAGGATGGAACCAAGGGCTTCAGAGTACACAGAGCAGCACTCGACCAGTTGAGCTAAACCCTAACTTATAGCTAAAACAGGCTTCATACAATCTATCAAGTAGATAGCAATGTTTACACTAGACTTTGGATGGCTTGAAGAAAACAATAAGCTGAAGAATTTTAATAGCATCAGAGTACTGAGAAACTGAGAGAAATTTCCAGAAAAGGAAAGAGCAGGAGCTGTCTTGAGAATAAACCAAAGGAGATGGGTGAGAGCCAACCTTGTTTAACTCAGTTGGTAGAGTGCCTGCTCTGCATTTTATGAGGACCTAGGTTCAATCCCCAATACCACAAAAGATAGGAAAAGGATTTGGCAGTCCATTCCTGAAAACAATCATGAAAGCAGTCATCATTGAAAATCCTATGAGGGTAACTCTGAGTCAGACCCAACTCCAGAGCACCCCCCAAAACATGGTAGAATCTATTATCCCAGAGGAAAATGATGCTAAATTTAAAACCTCATGACTACCGTAATTTATAAAGGTACAAAGTTTCCATATTTTAATCCCTTTTCCCTCTGTGGTCCAGCCACCATCTCCCATTTAATCTCTAGTCCTCCATAGCTGGGAATATGAGAACAAAAGGGAAATAAAGAAATAGTTACAGGTACACTCTACATTCCACCCTCTCCGGCTTCCTCTAATCTAAAACCACATAAACACACACAAGCACTCAAGAGCCTTGCAAGCAGATACTCAGGAACATATGCCCTGCATCTTTAGCATTAGTGGAGTCCAGTTTTGCCGGAAATTTTAATTTCAAATTTTACATAAATACATCTCCTATGAGATTAACAGAGAGTCAAAATGTCACTCTTGTTCTCCATTGTCTCCCCAAGGGACAAATTAATGAAAGAGATCCTGGGTATTCTGGGTAGTTTTGAACATTAAAACCAATATGTAATGTAAAAATTTGGTACATGCTTTTGAACTGAAGACTGATCTAGTTCTATGTCCACGGTCAATTGTATTGCTCTTTCCAAAATTTCACAACTATGTTACATAGAATTTAGTAAGTATAGGAATATAAAAATAGATCTAGGAAAACCAAGTAAAAGTCTAGTGTCTTATATTTTTGTACTATGTTTTGTATAATATCAGACATAGTTTAAATTACCTGCATCTCATAGATATCACTTTCTTCAGATATGATAAAAAAATTATCCTCTATTATGTGTCCAGTTTGGATCTTGAACTCAAAACAACTTAAAATAGGGAAGAATATCTGTAGTACAGACCTATATAAATCAGACACCTCGACTATATTTTCCATAGTTTTTGCTCACTGTGCTCTCTCAAGAAAAGAAGAAGTTTCAAGATTGCCTAATACAAGGTAGTCTAATACAGATTGCCTGCAGCTGTAGCAGTGTGGCTTCCGATCCCATCAGATCTCAGAAGCTAAGCAGGGTCAGGCCTTGTTAGTACTTGGATGAGAGGCCACCTTGGAACACCAGGTGGTATAGTCTTGGGAGAAGGACCCAGCAACCCACTCCCAAAATCCAATCAGCCATTGAAAACCCTATGAATAGCACAGAAACACTATTAATAGTGTTTCCACAATGGGGTTGCTATGAGTCGGATACTGACTCCATGGCACCTAACAACAACAACAACAACAACAACAACAACACAGATAAATAAAGAAGAACATCATATCACAAGTTAAAGCTTAATTTTAAACATGCATTTTAAAGCATTAGCTTATCTCTTCTATTGTGGAAGATAGAACTTTAGATATAATTTTGCTGTTAAATTTTCTCAAATTTTAGGGAACTGTGATTTGAAGAGTATTAAAATAGTAATTTTCAATTCTTTAATAATGCTTTGCATTAAAACTTTTATTAAGATTTTTGCCATAAACCAAGTAAAAAATTCCAAACCGAAAATATTTTGGGTTTTACCCATCTTTTCATATATTTACAAACATGAGTGCCTGAGTATACCCAGAAAACCTTCTTTAGTATGTTGATGCCAGCTCCCTAGTTTAGTGGTAAGCACCCAACTTGCCACAGCACATACATCTGCTCTGTTTCACTATGGCACAGATAATAGAAAAAAGTGGTGTAGCTTTTTACATGAAATGTTTAAATGTCACAACATAGTGATTTTTATTGTATTAATAAGAGGAAATATGACCCAACAGTAGGCTGTACTACTCAGGCCAATCGTGTCTCAGAGTGAATACCTCATCATCAGGTAGAATACATAAGTCACTTAGCAGAAAATGTCATCTCATTCTTGAAAAAAATACATCAAGTGTTAGCTCCACTGAAGCCAGAATATATAAAGTATCAGAAAATCTATGAGGCCAATGACCTTTGATTTTGAAAATTAAAGCCATAAAATTATGAGGATGTTATAAAGCTCTATTGATTACACATCTATGAAGAATTCTTTAAGATAGTAAGACATTCTTATATGCATTATGTCTGGCATTTGATTATATTATCCATAGTTACTACCTCCTCAGTGATGAAAGAGAAGTTGTACTAACCTACCTTGATTACTTACAGGTCATGGGAAAGGAGATATCCAATAAATCCAACACCCAACAAATTTGAAAGCCCTTCAGATATTTCCACTGCTCCAAAGTGAAAACTCGCAAATAGCTATGGGTGCATTTTTTAGTGGTAATGTGCCCATCAATAAAGATTTTTACTCTATTGGGAAAAGTCAATCTTGTGGTGCTTAACTACTCTGGCTGCAGAAAGGAGCTTTTATATTAAACCTCTTCCAAAGTTCTTCTTGATTTGAAATCCCAAACTTATCAACTGTCACATTATTCTTTATAATATATTATTTTAAAATATGAAATAATTTTGATGATTGTATCTTAAAATATACTATTGCAAAAGTAAAACATGATTATTATACAAAACTAAGTATAGAAAAAAGAGATTCCCATTCTCCCTGACCTCCATATACACTCTTACAAAAGCCTGCCATTCTGTCCATTACATATGCATGCATGTATGTATGTATTATGTGTTTGTGTGTGTGTGTGTGTGTGTGTGTGTGTGTGTGTATACGGTGATTGCAAACATGTGGGGGAAAAGGAACCTTCATATATTGTTGGTGGGAATATAAATTAGTACAACCACCATGGCAAACAGTATGGAGGTTTCTCAAAAAATTAAAAACAGAACTATAGTATGATCCAGCTATACTACTACTGTGTGTATACCTGAAGGAAACAAAGTCAATATACATAATAAAAGACACCTGTATCCCCCTATTTTTTGCAGCACTATTCACAATAGCCAATGCATGAAATCAGCCTAGATGCCTGTCAACAGACGAACAGATAAGGAAAACATGGTGTATATATACATGATGGAGTATTATTCAGCCATAAAGAAGAACAAAATATGTCATTTGCAGGAAAATAGATGGAACTAGATGTCCTCATGTTGAGTGAAATAAGCCATACACAGACACATGTTTTCTTTCATATGTAGAAATTAAGACAGCCTGAAAGTAGTAAAGGGGCATCTTAGAAGGTTAAAGAAACCAGGGAAAAGTGAGAGAGGGTATTTGGGAGGGTGGTTGTTGCTAGGTCCCCTCAAGTGAGTATCTGACTCATAGTGACCCTATGTACAACAGATAAAACACTATTGTCATGCTTCTCTGCTATTCGTAGGGTTTTCAATGACTGATTGTTTTTGGGAATGGGTTGCAAGGTCTGTCTTCTAAGCCTACAGCATCTGGTGTTCCCAGGTAGCCTCCTATCCAAGTACTAACCAGGCCCAACCCTTCTTAGCTTCTGAGATATAATAGGATCAGACACAACAGTGTTACCGCTGCAGGCTAGTTGGGTGGGTGGAGATGACCAAAGCATGCTAGATACAAGAATGGAAATGTCATAGTGAACTCATTAATAGGTACAACTAATATGTATCAATGGTTGTTTTAAAAAAAAACCTGCTACTCTGCCTTCAACAAATAAATACTGTCTCTGTCTCCATTTTTTTCTCACAAAAAGACTAAAACTGCCCATATTTTAAAAGTGGCATCAATCACCAAATGAATGGAGACTTCAGTGCTCACCCCATCACTCTCCCATATAGTTCCCAAATCTCCTAGTCATGTGAGGCACAGATGTTTCCTTCTTCTCCTTGATCAGTCTTTAAGATATCAGCCTCTTATATTCTTGAAAAGCTCAAGGAGTAAGTAGATTTTTCCCTCTGATCATTGGTCTGAGGTACTTATTTCTTTCTAATCCTCATTATCCTATTTTAGAGAGCAACAAAAATTAAATCTAATCTATTTCCAAAGGTCTGCACCCAAAACACCCTAGCATCTGATCCCTCCTGATCTCAGAAGTTAAGTAGGTTCAGCTTGGTTAGTCTTTGCATGGGAGACCACCTGGGAATATTAGGTGCTCCAGGCTAGGGAGAAGAACCTGGCAACTCACTCCTGAAACAATCTGCCATTGGAAACCCTACGAATAGCAGGGAAGCACTGACAATAGTGCTGGGCATAGCACAATGTTGGAGAGTGTTTCATTCTGTTGTACATAGGGTCACTATCAGTTGGACCCAATTCAATGGCACCTAACAACAACAACAACAACAACAACAACAACAACAACATGTCCAAAGGGAAGCATGACAAACTGGTGACCATGTAAGGCTGTCTCTAACTTTTCTTTGTTCCACACCAAAGAAACCTGTGTCCTTAAAGCAATGCAAATCACTAAAATCTGTCTTAGAAGGTAGTTTCACATACTATACTGGTGAAAACTATTCACCAAGTAAGCTCATCTCTAGTTTCTTTAATTGACTGGAAAGTAGTATTCGCCAAATTCCTGCAGTATTTTTAAATGGAGGCACAGCCAACTCTGGACAAAGGTAATATACCTGATACTACATGATATGGTTAAGAAAATAATATCATCATCATAAGCACATAATAGGTGTTAAGCACTACCATACCCCTCTCTATGAGGAATATTCATTTAACTCCTATGAGAAAGATTCTATCAATAACCATATTTGATGTTACAGGTGAGAAAATTTAGGTGAAGGAAGTTTAAGTCATATACCAAAGCACCAGTAACAAGTTTTTATGGGCAGTAATGAGAAAGGTTTAGTCTCCATGTAAAAGTAAATTGACTAGTTGTTGGCTTTTTAACACCTATTGTAAACATGAAAATTTCTCATGTGTATAATTAATGCCTCTTAGACAAATGTCATTCATTAGATAGCAGGAGTAGGTCTTATAATGACTTAATTAGTATCAGCAATTATCCTTTTTTTAAATGATGCTGGAGTTTGAACTCAGGGCCTCACAAGTGCTAAACAAATGCTCTACCACTGACCTATATCCCTATCCCTTAGTAAATATATTAACAGCAAAGAATTCAGAGTCTTATCTAGAAATCATTTGATTGCACAATTCCTAAAGTGCAGCCTGACACAAATAGAACTGGCAAGAAAAGCTGCACACTGCCACCTCTCCAATGCCATGCTCTTTAGAGAAACCAAGAAGGTGACAAGGCTTTCAGTTACAATCAGAAAGAAAACCCCAGCTACTAAAAACTAGTGAAAAGGACTCCCAGTGATGATATATTCTTGTTATTTTATTATTTAGTATGATGCTGGGAATAAGAGAATAATTAAAACTTAAATTTGTTTGACACTTGTAAATATTTTTAAGCTATTCTCAACATGAAAATAGATATAGCTCACTGCAACACACACAAGTTTCAGGAAAACTAAATTTTATTCTTATTTTGCATGATAAACAGTGACATCATCTATCCTATTCTTGTTTTGTGTTTTGGTTTATTTAATACTAGCAACATGACAATGTAATTTATTTCATTAACTATTCAGGAGTCTTGATCTTCAACTAGAAAACACTGAGAATCAATTGGTACAATCATGTCAGAAATAACCCAAAAGTCAAGAAATGACTGTGGAATTACTATTTAATGCTTCCTTTAAAAAAATGGTGCTAGGAATCAAACCTAGGGCCTTGTACATACTAGGCAAGTACTCTACCACTGATATATAGCCACAGCCCTCGCCCTGACTTTTTATAGTGATTAATTCAAAGCTTAATAATGTTTTCATTAACTCTAAGACAAATAAGAAAAGTTAGAAGAAAGGAAAAGATACCAATGGTAGTTGTAAAGAGGTACTGTGTGAAGGAGCAGAGGAAGTTAAGCTTGTTACACACATACTGAGGTTAGGAAAAGTTTAGTAACTTGCCTGAATTTAAGAGTCCAACCTGTAACTCTAACATTCATAACTTTACTACAGGTTAGTGAATGACCTATAGGAATCTCATTAATATGTCTACAACACATCTGTCTTAACCACAATACCATAAAACTTCAAAAGTTAAGAAACAAAATTATTAAATCATTCAGGAAATTTTCAGACAAACACTTTACAGATTTCTAACAAGTATCTCCATTGGTCGATCCTATGGCTTTCATCTGGTAATGTTTCCTTATGTTCATTTAAAGAAAGATGCAGTTACAACAGTCCCCCTAATCCAAAGGAATATGTTCCAAGATCAACAGTGATGCTTGAAACCATGGATAGCACCAAACTATCTATGGGGCTCTGTTTTTCCTATATACCACTTATGATAAAGTTTAATTTACAAATCAAGTACAATAAGAGATTAACAATGACAACTAATAATAAAATGGAGCAATTTTAACAGTATACTGTGGTCTTAGACACTGGTTCTCAAATATTGTACTGTACTCAATTTTTTGTGATGATTGTGATGAAACAATGTTTAAGTTATGAAATGAAGCAAGGTGAATGCCATAGCAACTGTAACTTGGCATAAAACTACTAGATAAAGGTTACTTGAGCACAGGCACTGCAATGCAAGGATGGCTGATATTAGGATGGCAGCATAAGTAGTGTGGATACACTAAACAGATGGTTGATTCACAACCCAGGTGGAATGGAGCAGGGCAGTGTGAGATTTCATCACTATACTCAAAACAGCACACAACTGAACACTTTAGAATGATTTACTTTTGGAAGTTTCCATGTCATATTTTTAGACTATAGTTATCCAAAAGTAAATGAAACCTGGGAAAGAAAAGCCACATATAAGAGAGAGCTGCTATTTAAACAGAGTTATGATGAAGTTTCATTTATAAATTAGGCACAGTGAGAGATGAGTAAAAACTAATGATACAGAACAGTATAACAAAATACTGAAGTAAGAGTTATTTAAAACTTATGAATTCTTTATTTCTGGAATTTTCCTTTTAATGGTTTCATACTGCTGATGAATGAGGGTAACTAAATCATGAAACATGAACCATGGATAAAGGGGACTACATATCTTTCTAAGAGACACAATTCAACCCACTACAAATAGCTAGAAATGCATAAATCTAGAATGCCAATTATGTATATACAGGATTTGTCAATTTGGAACATTAAAAAGTCAAGATGGGCCACTTCAATTTCTAGTAGAAACAGGATTCAGTGGAACAACAGTAAACTTCTACCTTAATGCTTCCATAATATTTACAGTGCTATTAAAAAAAACCCCCACATGTCTGACAGTTTGACCTATTGTGGAGGTTTGCGTGTTGATGTGATGCCAAAACCTTTGTCATTAGTATTACAAACACTAGCAAGGTTACTTACTCATGGTGTCCTAGTTTCAGCTGAGCCTTCAGACAAAGACAGAGTATGGAGAAGGACGCAGCTAACTCGCTCCCAAAACAATTTGCCATTGAAAACCCAATGAATAGCACACAAACACTACTAGATACGGTGCCAGAAAATGAGCTCCTCAGGTTGGAAGGCACTCAAACAATGACTGGAGAAGAGCCTTCTTAAAGTAGAGTCTACCTTAATGACAGTAGCGGAGTAAAACCACAGAGACCTACATTTGCTGATGTAGAATGACTGAAAATGAGAAGGAACAACTGTAAACATCCATTAATAATTGCAGTGTACATAGCACTAATCCAGGAAAATTAGAAATCATCAAAAAGGAAATGAGCCACATAAATATTGAAATTCTAGGCATCACTGGGCTAAAATGGACTGTCATGGACCATTTTGAATCAAATAATTATATGGTCTACTATGCCAGAAATGATGGATTAAAGAGAAATGGGGTTGCATTCATCAGAAAAAAGACACCTCAAGTTCTGACCTGAAGTACAATGCTGTCAGTGATAAAATAATATCCATATGCCTACAAGGAAAGCCAGGAAATATGATTATTTAAATTTATGCACCCACCACTAAGGCCACAAATGAACATAGGGAAGATTTTTACCAATCTCTCCAATGTGAAATATATTGAAGATGCAATCAGGATATACTGATAATTACGGGTGACTGGAATGCAAAAGTTAGAAACAAAGAAGTCTCAGTAGTTGGAAAATATGTCCTTGGTGACAAAAACAAAGTTGGATATCCCATGATAGAATTATGTCAGACCAATGACCTTTTCATTGCAAGTAAATTTTTTCACCAACATAAATGGAAATGATATTCATGGAAGTGACCAGATAGAACATACAAGTACCAAATTGACTACATTTGTGGGAAGAGACAATGGAAAAAGCTCCATATCAAATGTCAGAACAAGACCATATGCTGGTTGTGGATCAGACCATCAACTGCTCATATGCAGGTTCAAACTGAAACTGAAGAAAATTAGAACAAGTGTAAGAGAACCAAGGCATGACATACCTGAGTTCAGAGACCACCTGAAGAACAGATTTAATGCATTAGACACAAATGATAGCAGACCAGATGAGTTGTGGCATGACATCAAAGACATTACTCATCGGGAAAGCTAAAAGATATTAAAAGACAGGGGAAACAAAAAAGAAAAGACCAACTTATATGTCAAGAGACTCTGAAACTTACCTTTGAACATCAAGCAGCTAATGTAAAAGGAAGACATGATGAAATTAAGGAACTGAACAGAACATTTCAAAGGGCAGCTGGAGAAGACAAAATCAAATATTTTAATGACATATGCAAAGAGCTGGAGACAGAAAACCAAAAGTTAAGAACATACTCTGTTTTTCTCAAACTTGAGGAACTGAAGAAAAAATTCAAGCTTCGAGTGGAAATAGTGAAAGATTCTACAAGGAAAATATTAAAAGACACAGGAAACATAAAAAAAATGGAAGGAATCAACAGAGTCATTATATGAAAAAGAATTGGTGGATCACCTCATTTCAAGAAGATGCATATGATCAGGAACCAATGGTACTGAAGGACAACTTAGAAACTGCCTTGAAGGAATTGGTGAAACGCAAGGCTCCAAGAATTAATCGAGTACTAACAGAGATGCTTCAACAAACAGATGCAGCACTGGAGATACTAACATGTTTATGTCAAGAGATTTGGAAAACAGCTAACTAGATAACCGACTGGAAAAGATCCATATGTGTGCCTATTCCCAAGAAAGGGTATCCCACCAAATGTGGAAATTATCAAACAGTATCATTAACATCAAACACAAGCAAGATTTTTCTAAAGGTCATTTAAAAGTGACTGGAGCAGTATAGAGAGAGGGAACTGCTGGAAAACCAAGCCAGATTCAGAAGAGGGCGTGGGACCAGAGATACCATGGCTGATATCAGATGGATATTAGCCAAAAGCAGAGAACACCACAAAGATGTCTACCTATGTTTTATTGTCTATGCAAAGGCATTTGACTGTGTGGATCACAGTAAATCATGGATAACATTGCAAATAATGGGAATACCAGAGCATTTATTTGTACTTATGAGGAATCTATAAATGGACCAACACACAGTCATTTGGAAAGAACAAAGAAACACTGCCTGGTTTAAAGTCAAGAAGGTTGTGCATCAGGACTGTATCCTTTCACCACATGTCTTCTGTCTCTATAATGAGCAAATAATCTGAGAAGGTGGACTTTATGAAACACATGGCATCATGATTGGAGGAAGACTCATTAACAATCCACACAATGCAGATGATAGAACTTTCCTTGCTGAAAGTGCAGAGGATTTGAAACATTTACTGATGAAGATCAAAGAACACAGTCTTCAGTACGGATTGTCCCTCAATATCAGCAAAAAGGAAAAAAAATCCTTAGAACTGGGTCAGTACACAGCTTCAAGATAAATGGAGAAAAGATTGAGGTCGCCCAAGATTTTGCTTTACTTGGCTCTACAATTAACCCCACCAAAGCCACAGTCAAGAGTTCAAAAGAGTCATTGCTTGGGAAAAACTGTTGCAAAGAACCTCTTTAAAGTGCTGAAAAGTAAAGACGTCACATTGAAGACAAAGATGTGCATGATTCATGCTATGGCATTTTCAGTTGGATCATATGATTGTGAAAGCTGGACACTGAATAAAGGACACGGGAGAAGAAATGATGCTTTTGAATTATGTTGCTGAAGATGAATATTGAATATACTATGGACTGCCAAAAGAACCAAGTGATCTGTCTTAGAAGAAGTCCAACCAGAGTGCTCCTTGGAAGCAAGGATGGCTAGGCTGCATCTGCCATATTTTGGACATGTTGTCAAGAGAGACCAATCCCTGGAGAAGGACATCATGTTTGAGAGAGTTGCAGGTCAACCAAAAAAAAAAAAAAAAAAAAAAAAGGAAGACTCTGAACTACGTAGACTGACACAGTACCTGTAAAAACGGGGTTAAACATAAAGACAGTGTGCCTGACACAGAATCATGGAGTGTTTCATTCTGTTGTACATAGGGTCACTATGAGTGGGACATGACTCAACGGCACCTAACAACAACAATAACAAAAACATAGTAAAAATAATTTTTAAGAAGGACTCTGTATATTCAATTTATACTACTTAGCATGCTGCAAGAGCCATTTAGATACCTTATAAGAATGATCTTAACTGTTTGATGTAAATAATTTTTTAATCAGTGTTTATTTTCATGTTCATGATTCATTCCATCATTTCCCAATCATGGTAAGAGTTGATAAGCCAGAATCAAAATTTTCCATCATGCAAAACAAAATTTACATACACACATATATGTACACACATACATATACATATATAATTATATATGTATATGTATATCTATCTATCTATCTATCTATCTATCTATGTATCTATGTATCTATCTATCTATCTATCTATCTATCTATCTATCTATCTATATATCCCTGGCATATTGCTTCATATACTTAGTAAGATCAATTTTTCTATTTCACACTTGCAGACCTCATTGCTCAAGGTAAGAAAAGGCAAATGTAATCAAGCTTGATAAGCCAAGAAGCTGAGCAAATGATAGGAAAAAATAATTTGATTTGAGAAGATATTAAATTACCACCTCAATGCTCTGAATGATAAAAACACAGAGTCAAAAGCACTTTAGTTTCTTAAAACCATGGGTATTTCAACAGCTTTACCAAAGAACAGAAATAGTATTGTATTTTTGTGGAAATTTTATTATGAATGAGTTAAGGAATTATACTTAAAAAACATAACCTAGGGATTCACTACACTATTGTATAAGCCTCCTTTAAAATACAAAAAAGTATTCCATTCATTCTTTTTAATATATTTAGAAAATGTGGATAATGTCATATTGCCTAGAGTAATCTTGATGCTTTTATTTTACTGGAAGAAACAAGATCCCCTGTAGCTAAAGGTTTTCTTCTGCTTTTGTCTGTTCAGCACTAGCACAACTAGGGTGACAGTCTCATAAAGAAAATAACCAAAGGCACTCACTTCATCCATCTGCTTGGGATCCCTCCAGCACTGACACTTCATGCCCTACATTAACTCCTGGGGCTACAGGATGAAAGAAAAAAGGATATAGTGTGCTTTTCCATTTAGTTGTAGTAGCTACTTTTATTATACAGACTGTATAATTCATTGTTTATTAACTTTTTAAAAATTTTAATAGCTGTCACCAACAAACAAATAGTTTCACTTGTTCTAAGTTGGGTGTAACTTATAGATAAAACCTTGCAAAATGATCCACAATAAATCAAAACAGTCTTGTAAGAAAAGTGAAAGCATAACTAGAGAAAGATTAAAGATAAGGTTTTACAGATTATGTTCCTATTTTTTGTTTTAATTCAGCTCAAGTCATATTTGGTTCTCATGTACCTACAGGCACAGTTAGTTGTTTTGCCAATGAACAATGCCAGAAAACATTTGGCCACTTACCTGGAATACAACTTATTTGTAAAACTGTGTAAGGCAAAAGAGAATTGTCTCTATCTATATTCTTGAAAGAAAGACTACTGAAAATTATGATGCCTTGAAGGACTACAAGCATAGCAGAAAATGCCATATTGGTAAATGATTTTTAGTTGACATGATCTTTTAAATCTTCACTATTGATCCCTACCTTTAAAATTCTGCTTAGCTATTGTGAGAATAAATGATCAAATTAATGTTATATTCATTTAATAACCAACATGTTAGCAACAGAAGGGATAACACTGGCAATTTTATCTATGCCTTCTTTATATTTCACAGTGAAGAAATAATTTTGGAACATAGATAACAAAAGAACTAAATTAAGACACAATTTTACCACTCTGGGAATCTTGATGGCACTATTATCCACAGGCAAAAATCCTAAATGATTCCATGGACAGGTACCAATGACCAGAGAATGGACTAGGTTGATATTTCTTTGTTCAACAAATATTCATTAAGAAACTAAACAGGGCTGGGGGTGCAGCTCAGTGGTACAGCACTTGTAAAAGCATGCAAGCACAAGGCCCCAGGTTCAACCCTCAATACTGCAAAATTAATTAATTAATTAAGTAAGTAATTAATTAAATGAATTTTAAAAAGAAAAAGAAAAATAGAAAAGAAAAGAAACTAAACTGCTGGAAGCTTTGGGAGATACAAAGATGAAAGAGATGTATATCTTCCCTGTAAGAATTTAGGAAACTATGCTAGGGAAAAGTATGAGGGAAAAACATAGATAAGAAATGCTGTTAACACTTGAGTAGCTTCCAGATATATTTTGGGAAAATTCCAGGTAGTAGTAACTAACCTAATGCTGATATGCATATCAATTATCACTCCTATCTATAAAGTTGTTGTTTTTGTAAAAGAAGATACATAAAATTGTGCCTATTAACTTTATAAAAATAGCACTAAATCTCCATTTCCTTAAGAAGAAAATATATATTTTATTCTGATTAAAAATCCTATTTTGAGGAAGGAAGAGCGATCACCCATGAAGATATATATTGCCACCTGGAAATTTGGTTGACCTCACAATTCCCTTGCAAAAGGAAAAACTGGTATAACTCTTCCTCTGACAAGACTGCCTATGCTATTTGTATCACTACTGCAAAAACCTGTTAGCCTTCCATTGTCTCATCTACTAAACCACAATTAAATTCAGTTCCCTATTAACATTACTTTCTTAAAAGAAACAGGAAAGTAACCCAAAAAATGAGACCCAAGAGGTTAAAAGACAAGGTAAGAAAAAAGTGACAGAGAAAAGACTCAGCTGGGACAAGAGGGGAAGAATGGGGGAGGGAGGGAAGAGAGTATGTGGGGAGAAACAGAGGAAACAAACTTAAAAAATAAGACCCAAGAGACTTAAAAAGAAGATAAGAAAAAAGTAACAGAAAAGAAATAGCTGGGACAAGGCAGGGGTGGGAGGAACAGACACTGGGACTCAAGGAGATTTGGAAGACAATGCCTTCTGTCCCCTTGAAATGTGGGCTTATTTCTCCCCATTAAACATTGCCTCGTAGCTATTATCACCTACTCTCTCCTGTCCTGTAAAAACATAAATAAAAAGTAAAAAAAAAAAAAAATGGATGACAAAGGTAGGTAAGACATGAAGTAGCAATTTCCTGGATAATATGTACCTTGTGGACAAGGTCACATATTCCAGAGCTGAGGTGAATCAATACTAAATACTTTCTGCTTCCACATTCACTCTCCAAATTTCTGAAATCTAAATAAAATTCAAAGTATAGCTGTGTATCTTTCAAAACACTAAACTTCATTTGGTATTATATTTGCTAGTGAATAAAGTTAATAAGAGTTTGGGACACAAATTATGAGAAATCTGAGAAGTACAATTGGGCAGAGTTAACTAAGTTAATAGAGCCAAATCATTTTGGACAGATGGCTTTTTACAATTTTATAAATATCTGAACTCATAAAAGTCACACGGTGGAGAAATGAAAACATTTCCATCTTCCTAATCTAAAAAAACTACTATTCCTCATTCTGGCTGATGAAAATTCCATATTGTTCTCCAAGTTATTAAGGCTATTTGGACACTTGAGAAGAAAAATTGTCTCTTCTCCTAAAAGGGTAATTCTGAAGTCACTTGAATAAATGGCTCAGTGGCAAAGCAAATCAAAAATTTATACCTCCCAGAGAGATGCTGGGAATCGTCTCTCCTTGCCTCCTGTGCTTGTAATAGAGGAAAATAACTATGAATCATGATCCAGAACTTGGAGTAATAAAATGGTATAAGAATCCTATATTCATATGCCTTTCCTTTGTTTGGAAACAGGGTCTCACTATATAGCCCAGGCTGCCCTTGCACTCCTGACCTTCCTGCCTCAGCTTCCCTAATGCTAAGATTACCAGTGTGTGCCAACACACCCAGCTTCAGATTCCTTTTTTAATGGAAAACTCCATGGTTAGGTGGTGGCAAAAGCAGGACTATCACTCAGATCTTTTAACTGCAAAGATCTTTATGCATCAGATCTATATATTCTGGTATGGTTGGGGATGGTGGAAAGCAAAAGAGAGATAAATAACAATAGTACAACTATTTTTTCTGATATGACCACATTTCACACCTGTATTATTGTTGTTGCCTGCAGCCATAGCCCTGTGGCATCTGATCCCGTCAGATCTCGGAAGCTAAGCAGGGTCGGGCCTGGTTAGTACCTGGATGGGAGACCGCCTGGGAACACCAGAAGCTGTAGGCTTGGGAGAAGGACCTGGCAACCCCCTTCCAAAAATCAATCTGCCATTGAAAACCCTATGAACAACAGAGAAGCACTGACAATAGTGTTTCCCCTGTTGTAGAGAAGGTCGCTACGAGTTGGATACTGACTTGAAGGCACCTAACAACAACAACAACATTATTGTTGTTAGGTGCCATCAAGTCAGTCAGACTCATAGCTACCTTATGTAGAACAGACGAAACACTACCCAACACTGTGCCATGCCCAGTATTATGTCAGTGCTTCACTGCTATTCATAGGGTTTTCAACGATTGATCATTTTGGGAGTGGGCTGCCAGGTCCTTCTCCCCAGCCTGCAGCACCTGATATTCCTAGGCAGTCTCCCATCCAATGACTAAGCAGACTTGATCATGTTTAGCTTCTGATATCTGACAAGATTGGATCCCTGGGTATTATGGCTGTAGACATAGCTATATTACTGGTGATTAATTTTCAATAATAGATATAATTTATCTGGTCAGAAATAATAGTATAATGAATGGGAATTCAGTTCATTTATACCCTTCTACGGGCTGGGATTTATCTCAGTTGGTAGAGCATGGTACTGCAGTCTCTGAGGTCCCGAGTTCGATTCCCAGCACTGCAAAAATGACAGCAGGACATGGCAACCCACTCCCAAGGCAATCCTGAAACAGTCAGCTATTGAAAACCCTATGAGGGTCACTATGAGTCAGATATGACCCGACAGCACGTAATGTAACAACATAACATACCCTTCTACATTTTCCCTTCCAATCTTTCCTCAAAATATAATTTATAATAGTTTTGCTATATCAACACTTATATACACATTATGAATTATTAGAGATGATTCACACAATATTCCATAATTATATTTTTTATATAATTTTATATTCCTTATAATCACTGACTTTTATCCTTTTTTCACTTGCTTGATATTGTGAGTACTAACAATTCAATCCCAAATATTCTACAAAATTGAAGTCTGCAAACACATCTAATTTACCATAGTATTCTTCCCTTCTCTTTATCATAATAATCATTATAGGTTCATGAGATTTTTTAAGTTCCTTATGGGTATTTTAATGACATTCAAAGGAGAACAAATAAGCATACATGTTCAAGCAACTATACTGAACCAGGAGCTAGACATCATTTTCTAATACCTGCATGCAGTATCAAAACATTAACAGATAGTAGTAATAAATGTCAAAAGTTATAGCAGATAGTTTCATCACAGTGAATAGAGGTGGAAGAATTCATCAATAATCAATGGGTTTTCGTTGTCCAAAAAGATAACTAACGAAGCCAGGCACAGTGGCGCACGTCTGTAATCCTAGTGACTTGGGAGACAGAGGCAGGAGGATTGCAAGTTTGAGATCAGAGGTAGTCTGTGTAATTTAGTGAGACCTTTTCTCAAACAAAACAAAACAAAAAAAAGGGCTGAGGGTGCAGCTCAGTGGTACAGCACTTGTTGCAAAGCATGCAATCACGAGGCCCTGGATTTAACCCTCAGTACCGAAAAAAAAAAAGAAAAAAAACCCAAAACTGATGAAAAACTACATCAGATTTTTCATCTTCAGTTTTTCAAGTGAAGGATTTGAATTTAGTTTAATATAAATCTCTCTATTATTTCCAAATTTTAAAATAAAGTTGCTCAAACTTTAACATGTATACGGATCACCTGGGGAGCTTGTTAAACTACAGACTATGATTAAGTCTTCATTTTAACAAGCCCTTAGGTAATACCAGGATTTTGGTCTAACAAGCATAGTTTGAGAAGCAAGGCTTTAGAATGTATCATTTAGCCTTTTCACAGGAAATATAGAAACTAGCTGAGCCCTACTCAAACATGGAAAGTATCCTTAGTATATATCATAAGTTTTACAGTTGGTTTTGAAGCACAAGTTCCTTTCTAGAGAAAGTAAAATGCTATCCAGAAGGAGAAAAACAGGTATTTCAAGTCACTGTTTTACAAAGAAATCATGGCTAACTGGACTCATTTCTCTGTCCAATTTCTCTTTGTCAGGTCACCTGTCAATAAAAAGGTCACATGAAGTACTAGTAAACTGTACTGCATGTATTTTCCAATGCTTCTACTCTGACACCTATACTAACCAATATTCTGTAGTACACCTCGGTTCTAATGCAAGCTAGAGTTAGTGCAGCTTTTAGTGCAGCTTGCAAATGAGGGTTTAGTCCTCAACAAAACTACCCTCCCTTTAGAAGACACCCTCAAGTGAGGTCTCCAGGCTATCCCTCATTTCTGAACAAATGGTTAAAAATCTGGGGGCTCCAATGACTAACTATAGGTTTAGTAACCTATAAGATATCTTACTATGATGACACTCAAAACACAGAAAAGTGCTGTACTTCTGACTACCGTGTTGTTATATCTCATAACTAGAAGGTTTTTGTTGTTTGTTTCCTCATTTGCTATACTTGGGAATTGAACCAGGGCCTTGCATATACTTTGCAGGTGCTTTACTACTGGGATGCACCCCCAGCCCATTTTTTTATTTCTTATTTTGAGACAGAGTCTTACTAAGTAGGCTAACTCTGACCTCAAACTTGTGATCCTCCTGCCTTTACCTTCTGAATTGCTGGGATTACAGGCATGAGACACTGTGCCCAGCCTACAGTTTTCTTATAAAGAATACAAGCCAGATCATCCAAATAAAGAGAAATATATAGGATCAGGTCTGAGAGAATCCTGAACACAGAGCTTCTGTGACATCTCCCTATAAATCATGTTATGTCTCCCTCCCAATGCATCAATGTTACCCCAGGCAGGAAGGGCCACTAAGCTTCAGTATCCAGGGTTTTAGTCATGTGATTGAGCCCATTTCCCAGCTCACTGTCTCTCCTAAAAGGTCAGGAGGTTGGGCTGATATCACTTGGTTCAAAGCCCCAACATTCCAGTCACATGGCTGGTCTTTCCAATAGGACCATCCCTCCTTAGATGCTGTCAAAGGATTACCATGCTTGATTTTGTCGGCCTAATCTCAGGTCTGAACCCAGGGGCTCACAACTAACAAATATACTTCTCTGGCTGAGAGGAATCCAGGATAAACACCAGAAAAATTCTTTATTATACAACAGTTACCATCTATTCTTTGGTGAATTTACTGCTTTGTCTTATACCTTAAGAAAAAAAAAATGCATTCCATTAGAATAAAATAAGACAGAATGTGAGAGTACCAAAGATAAGAAGTACAGAAATTTACAATCTAGTCTAACAGTAAACTGGAAAACCATGTGACAAACTAAGGTATCTTGCTGGGGCTTAGTTTCCTCTATTATATTAGTAAAAGACTGAATTGGATCATCTCCTAATTGGTTCTAAATTCTATAATTCTATGAATTTATACAATCTACCTTATTTATTTGCCCAAGTATGGAGTGAACACAGCAATTGCTAAAGTTATCCACTTGATTGCACAATATAAGGGCTATGAAAAATGTCCTTGTGTAACTGCTGTAATGTGAGAATCCAATAGTGAAGGCGGAGAGTCAAGATGGCAGACAGATAACACACACCTTCTGTTCTGGAACAATGGGAAGCCTCGATTAGGGGTTTAAAACTCAAATTGAATAAATAGAAACAGTGATAATTTAGTTTGAGAGATAGAGAATGAAACTAGGCGTACACTGAAATTAAGGATTAGGCTTCAGAGGAGCTACACAGTGGCCAGCAGCGGGAATGACGCCATTTCGCCATCACACAGACAGCGGATAGAATCCCAGAGACTTGGAGGGGACTTCACGCACACGCACCCATGGGGCCCGGACCCAACACGGAGTGCAACCTTGGCAGCACACTCTCACCACGCCTGCGGGACACAGACTGCAGGTCCTAGGTGAGTCAGCTTGAGGGGGCACACGGACGCCATCCATAGCGGCCGTGAATGGGGAAGCCGGTGCCAGCAATCCGTGTCTAGAGCTGAGACTCGGCTCCCTCCCTCCTGTTGCGGCGGGTCAGGTCTACGGTCGCAAACTCCACAGAAATATGGGCACACATATACCCGGATCCCAGACACACGAGAGGTGAGCCCAAATCACCCCACTGTACTGTGGAGGAATCTGGGATTTGTGGAGGCGACTGAGCCCCGCGCGGACGGAGAGCTCCTTTTCGGCAGAGCCTAGAGGCACAGTTCACCACAGGCAGAGCAGTTCCGAGCGCGATTGCAGCACACGACAAAACCTGTTTCAGATTCCCTCTGGGTCAGTGGGAGAGCATCCCACCCACAAGAGGATATGGTCTTCCCAATGGGTGGGAAACCCTGCAATAAAAACTCCACGATAGCAGCCATATTCCCCCCATGCTGTAGGTTTTGGGGAGGAAATCTCTGATTTGGGGAATTGGCGCCCGATCTACGTGGGACAGGGAGAACTCCAGGGAAGACCCCACAGGTTCCACTGCCTCTTGAACAATACAATAGTCACAGAATATTTCGTGGAACAGTCTCTTTGGGCACTCGGGGCCCCAATTAAATCCAGGTTATTATGAAGAGTTTGGCTATATGGACCCAATAAGACCGACGGTTACTGCGGATTGTGTGGAAATACTGACACCCTGAGCTCTGTTGGGAACATTGCACCCTGCATTATCGACTCCACCTGGTCGAACTGGGTGTAATCAGTTCAGACTCCACCTCCAAGAAAATGTTTCTTCTGTTAACAGGGGTTAACCCAGGGTCTTGAGCCTGCTTCCTTTGTGGAAGCTGAACTGATGCTCTGTGCCCCCAGCCCATATATTTTTTGCTTTTTGAGACAGGCTCTTGCTGGGCTGCACAGATCTCGGGCTTGCGACCCTCCTGCCCCCATCCCCCAAGCCACAGGGATTCCAGGCGTCCATCACTGCACCTGACTACAAGAGTTGTTATATGTATGTGGGAGCGTCTATGCGTGAGGTCTGGAATTTTATTTTATTTTATATTTTATTCTTTTTTTTCTTTTTATTTTACTTTTTTAAATTTTTACTTTATTTTTATTTTATTATTATTATAATTTTTTTTCTATGGGGGTTTGAATTCAGGGTTCTGTGCCTGCTTGTCTGGTAGGTGCTGGACCGCCTCGCTGCACCTCAGGACCCTTTTTTTTTCTTTTTTCTTTTTTTTTTGCTTTTTGAGACAGGGTCTAATTGGGTTGCACAGAAATTGGGCTTGCGTCCCTCCTGCCTCAGACTCCCAAGCCGCTGGGATTGCAGGTGTGCACCACCGCACCCCACTACTAGTGTTTTTATTAGTGTTTGGGAGAGTGTATATGTGAGATTTGCCTCTTTCTTTTTCTTTCTTTCTTTTCTTTCTTTCTTCCTTTTCCTTTTTATTTTTCTCTTTTTCTTCCCTATTTTTCTTCCTTTCTTCTTTCACTCCCTTCCCTTTTCCAATCCTCCTTCTCTATTTCTTAAGCTATATATGTGTCATTGTTTTAATCATTTATCCCTTAAACCTTAACCTTAATATTAATTTTGATGGTAATTTCTATTAGCCTCTGTCCTCTACCTCTGCCTCCCCCCTCTTCTATCACCAGATCCCCTCCCCTTTCTCACCCCACAGAAGAGAAACAGAATCTATCGCCTCCCTAACCCTTACCCCCGCTGGAGTCGGACTGGTAGATTCTGTTTCCCGGACCACATTATGGGAAAATCAAGTAAAGCTACAAAAACCAAAAGGGGGCAGGATGGATCTGAAGCCTCAACAGATCATACACCCCCAACAAATCACTCCAACAACTCGCAATTCTTAGAGCTATCTGAGTCGGAGTTCAGTGTCATGGTAATAAGCATGCTAAGTGAAATAAAGACAAATACTAAAAATACACTGGAGATAATTGAAAGAAAGGTTTCTAATTTGGAAGCTGCTCTGTCATCCCAGTTAGACATGATTAAGAAAAATCAAGCACTTTGTGTGATACTCAATCCAAATTATCAGAATTGAACACGGCTAAAGAATCCTTCTCTTCAAGACTGGATGAATCAGAGCAAAGGATCTCTGAGGCAGAAGATGACATAAACGAGCTGAAGCACAAGCAATTAGAAATGGAGTCAATGATAAAAGTTTTTTAAAAAGATTTCCAAGAGAACTCAGATAGAGTGAAAAGAAGAAATATAAGAATTATGGGTATTCCTGAATGAGAAGAAAGAATCACTGGAAGCCTTCACAATCTAGTAAATGATATCCTCAAGGAAAATTTCCCAAAGATACCAAAGGAAATGGATACATACACCACTGAGACTTTCAGGACTCCCAGGAAGGCTGATTTAAATAGATCATCCTCGAGACACATCGGAGCTCGATTTCTATCACTAGACGCCATTCTGCAAGCAGCAAGAAAGAAGTCTCTTATTACTTATAAAAAACAGCTAATAAAAATTACTGCAGACTTTTCCATATCAACACTGAAAGCTAGAAAGGAATGGTCACGGGTGATTCAAATACTAAGAAAAAACAATCTCCAGCCTAGACTAATATATCTAGCAAAATTATCGTTGATAATAGATGAGGAATATAAGACATTTAATGACATTGAAGCTTTTAAACGCTATGCAACAACCAAACCAGCATTGGAGAGGATAATAAATCAAATACCACATACAGAAGAGTCGAGACAACCGTACAAAGAAAATCAAAGAACCGATTAACTGTGATGAGTCCAACACAAGAAAGGTCCAAAGCAAACATGAATCATAAATCAGTAACAGGTAATGATTGGATAAATGATAATAAATACTCCTCAATAATCTCTATTAATGTAAATGGTCTTAACTCACCAATTAAGAGACAGAGATTGGCTAACTGGATGAAAAAACACAAACCATCAATATGTGGTATTCAAGAAACTCATCTAACTCACAAAGACGGGAATAAATTCAGAGTTAAGGGCTGGAAAAATGTATACCTAGCAGGGGGGGGAACAAAAGAAAGCAGGTGTGGCAATTTTAATTTCAGATAGATTAAATTTCACTCCAAAACTAATTAGAAGAGATAAGGATGGTCACTACATTTTAATATAAGGAACAATCGATCAAGAATCAATAACGCTCCTTAATATCTTAATATCTTAAGCATAGGAGCTCCTAGCTTTATAAGACAAAACTTATGGAATATAAAGAATTTTATTGGTCCAGAATCAATAATAATGGGGACTTCAATAACCCACTTGTGTCAAGAGACAGGTCATCAAAACAAAAAATCAACAGAGAAACATCAAATCTAATCTCCACCCTAAACCAACTGGACCTTACAGATATATACAAAATACTTCATCCAAACGATGAGGAATACACATTCTTCTCAGCTCAACATGGTACATTTTCTAAAATAGATCATATGCTAGTCCATAAGAACTCCCTCAAAAATTCAAGAAAGTAGAAATAATTTCCTGTTCCTTAACAGATCATAATGCCATAAAATTGGAGCTCAAGAGCATGAATAATTGCAGAAACTTTACAAACTCATGGAGACTGAATAATTCACTATTGAATGACCCATGGATTCTTGATGAAATCAAATTGGAGTTTAAAAAATTCCTACAATCAAATGATGAAAACACATCATACCAAAACATATGGGATACAGCAAAGGCAGTTTTAAGAGGGAAGTTTATAGCATTAAGTGCCTTCATCAATAAAATAAAGATGAGACAAATAAATGACCTATTGACACAGCTGAAGACGCCAGATTTCCAACAAAAACACAACCCTAAATGGAACATACAGAGGGAAATTACAAAAAAAAAGGGGGGGGGGAGAAATATCTCAATTAGAATCTAAAGAGATAATTCAAAAACTTAATAAGACTAAGAGCTGGTTCTTTGAAAAGTTTAATAATATAGACACCCCTCTGGCTAACCTCACTAAAGAAAAAGGAAAAATCAAACATAGTACGGATTATGAAAGACAATGGTTCCATAACCACTGACTCCAAAGAAATACAGAAAATTGTCAGGGATTATTATGAGACTGTATTCCCCAAAATATGAAAATGCAAAAGAAATGGACAAATTTATTAACACGTATGACCTACCAAAACTATCCCCAGAAGACATAACTGACCTAAACAAGCCCATTACCTATACAGAAATAGAAAAGGTAATTAAAAGTCTCCCAACAAAGAAGAGCCCAGGTCCTGATGGATTCATGGCAGAATTCTACCAAACTTTTATAGAAGATATAATACCTGTCTTCCTCAAATTATTCCAAAGAATAGAAAAGGAGGGAACACTCCCAAATACATTCTATGAAGCTACCATCACCCTGATACCTAAACCTGGAAAAGATTCATCTAAGATAGAGAATTATAGACCCATCTCCCTTATGAATCTAGATGCAAAAATATTCAATAAAATTCTGGCAAACAGAATACAACAGCACATGAAAAAGATTATTCACCATGACCAAATGGGATTTATACCACAGATGCAAGGCTGGTTTAACATACGGAAATCAATTAATGTAATCCAACATATCAAGAAACTGACAAACAAAAACCACATGATCATCTCAATTGATGCTGAAAAGGCCTTCGATAAAGTGCAACACCTTTTCATGAAAAAAACACTGGAGAAAATAGGTATAACAGGCAAATACCTTAATTTCAAAAAAGCCATTTATGACAAACCTACAGCCAACATTATATTACATGGAGAAAAACTAAAACCATTTCCTCTTAGATCTGCAACAAGACAAGGATGTCCTCTCTCTCCTATTCTCTTCAACATAGTATTGAAGTTCTGACCAGGGCAATCAGACAAGAGAAAGAAATCAAAGGGATACAGATCGGCAAGGAAGAGGTCAAATTATCATTATTTGCAGATGATATGATTTTATACTTGAATGACCCCAAAACCTCAATAAAAAAACTTCTGGATCTAATTAACTCCTTCAGCGAAGTTGCAGGCTACAAAATTAACATACAAACATCAATACCCTTTCTTTACACCAATTCCAAACAAGAAGAGAAGGAAATTTCAGCACAGACACCATTCAAGATAACCCACCAGAAAATTAAATACCTTGGAATCAATCTAACCAAAGACCCTTCAGATCTCTACAAGGAAAATTTCAAAACATTAAAGAAAGAAATAGCAGAGGACACTAAAAAATGGATCCTGCTCCTGGATAGGGAGAATTAATAATGTAAAAATGGCTATCCTACCAAAAGCAATCTATAGATTTAATGCAATACCCATTAAAATTCCACTGACTGACTTTACAGAAATAGAAAAAATGATCCAAAAATTCATATGGAACCACAAAAGACCATGTATAGACAAAGCACTTTTAAGCTGCAAAGCGAGCACAGGTGGAAGCACAACCCCTGACTTCAAACTATACTACAGGGCAGTGGTTGCAAAAACAGCTTGGTACTGGCACAAAAATAGGCCCGAAGACATCTGGAACAGAATAGAAGACCCAGAAATACCTCAATACACCTGTAGCCACCTGATTTTTGACAAAGGCGCAAAGCAAGTAAACTGGAAAAAGGACAGCCTCTTCAACAAATGGTGCTGGGAAACATGGTCATCCATATGCAGAAAAATGCAAGTGGATCTGCATTTCTCAATATACATGACAGTTAACTCAAAATGGATAAAAGATCTCAACATCAAACCAGAAACTTTAAAACTTATAGAAGGCAAGATAGGCAATACACTCCATCATATAGGCATTGGAAAAGATTTCCTTAATAGGACCCCAATTGCTCAAGAAATTGCAACAAGAATAGATAAATGGGATCACATGAAATTAAAAAGCTTCTGCACAGCAAAAGAAACAATTAACAGAGTCAAGGAAACCTCCACGGAATGGGAAAAAATCTTCGCATTTTATACGTCTGACAGAGATCTAATTACTAGAATTTATAAGGAAGTCAAGAAAAAAACCCCGAAAAAACCAAACAACCCAATACACAAATGGGCAAAGGAACTGAGTAGACAGTTCTCAAATGAAGAGGTCCATAAAGCCATGAAACTCATGAAAAAGTGCTCAATATCCCTAGCCATTAGGGAAATGCAAATCAAAACAACTCTGAGATTTCACCTTACACCAGTAAGAATGGCCAAGATCAATAAAACAAACAACAACAAATGCTGGCAAGGTTGCGGGGGAAAAAGGAACACTTTTACATTGTTGGTGGAGCTGTAAATTGGTGCAACCACTATGGAAATCAATATGGAGGTACCTCAAAAAAATAAGAATAGATCTACCATATGACCCAGCTATAACACTATTGGGAATTTACCCAAAGGGAGATGCGTCATCATACCACAGAGACACCTGCATCTCCATGTTCAATGCAGCGCTTTTCACAATAGCAAGGATACGGAATCAACCAAAGTGCCCTTCAACAGAAGAATGGATAAAAAAACTAAGGTATATATACACAATGGAATACTACTCAGCAATGAAGAAAAATGAAATAAGGTCATTTGCAGCAAAATGGATAGAATTAGAGAAAATTATTTTGAGTGAACGAACACGAACACATGTTCTCCCTCATGAGGGAGCTGATACAAAATTACAAGAAGGAAAAATCCTACTCAAAGGTCGGATCATAATAAAAGGGGGAGGGAAGATAAGAATGATGTGAATATAAATGGACTAGAAATCGCATGTAATTGTTCTGACAAGATAAAAACAAAGACCACTACAGTTAAAGTTTCTATCTTAAACAGAAATGGAACCCAAGGCATATAGAAAAATACTACATAGTAAAAGATAGAGAAGACTTGGTTGGGAAACTTAGATGGTAAGGGGGGAGGGGGGAAACACAGGGAAGGGTCAGGGGTAACCCATATGAATAATGTTTATCGAATTGCATATATGAAAATTGTCACAATGAAAAGCATGTCAAAATGAATCACATTATGATGTACATTAAAAATTTCTAATGAAAAAAGAATCCAATAGTCATGTCAAATGATTATTTAAAAAATAATAGTGGCCATCTCATGAGCTTGTCGTCAGGTATATATTTTGCCAAACTCTTTTATCTAAATTATCTTCTTCATTAACTCTAAAAGGTAAATATTAACTTCCCCATTAATTAGTTCTACACATTTTTAGATGCATTTAATATCATTTTCTAGGAACTGGATATGAATTTGGAGTTAAATTCAAATTCCACACTCATCTGTGTCAAGGAAAGCAAAGTGCTATGAAAATATCTAATCCACCATAAATTAAGAGGAACATAAAATAGGACAGATCCTTCTAAACCTAATTGTCAGTTATCCTTCATCTGTCTTTCTCATTCCAGCTCTACTAATTGTTATTTGAACAGTAAATAGCCCATTTGAAATAAGAAACTCATGTATTATCACTAATATTGTAAGCATGCCTTCAGCTGCAGCCCCGTGGCATCCGATCCCGTCAGATCTCGGAAGCTAAGCAGGGTCGGGCCTGGTTAGTACTTGGATGGGAGACCACCTGGGAACACCAGAAGCTGTAGGCTTGGGAGAAGGACCTGGCAACCCCCTCCCAAAAATCAATCTGCCATTGAAAACCCTATGAACAACAGAGAAGCACTGACAATAGTGTTTCACCTGCTGTATGTAGAGTCGCTATGAGTCAGATACCAACTGGATGGCACCTAACAACAACAACAACAACAACAACAACAACAACAATCGTAAGCATGGCAAAGCTGTATGCATAATTCCCATAAGTGGAATCAATTTATATATGTGAAAAAATCAGAAAAAATGCAACAAGCAGTGTTCATTTTGATATTTTTCTTTCCAAAGCAGGAAAAACAGATCATTTCAATTAACTTCTATTGTGAATTTATATGGATTCAGTTAAGAGATAATTCATATTAAGCAGAGGTTCTCAACATCATTAACAGAAACAGAGAAACTGGGCCAGTGTGCATCAGAGCATAAATCATAGAGGTCATGTGTGTTAATGAGAAAAAGACCATTTATTAGCTTGCAATTTAAAACATAAAGCCCTTCTCCCTCAACTGTTTCAAATGGAACAACAACTTGTACCTGAGGACAGGACAAGGCAATGCCCTCCATTAGATGAACAACTCTTCTGACCCCAAAACTTTTATTGTTGTCATTGACATTCATCACTTTGATTTTATTTTTAGATTCTGATAATGTTATTGCTATGGACAGAAAGCTTGTGAATAGAACCCATCCTGTACCATTTCCTATGCTGGACAGTTGTACACTTTTTCTCTTTAAGAGACATATGTATTCTCTTTTACGTGGTAGCCAAAGTGCCATGTTACCTAGCTTTTGTGTGAGCTCCAATCAACATTCTATATTTGTATGTTTGTTCTGAAGTCAAGTAAATGACAAAGTTGATTTAAAATATAATAGGAAAAATTGACAAAATTAAAGATTTTATTATAGAAATAACAAGTAAGCAAAAGAATAGATTTCAAAAAGGTGACAGGTAATATAATAACGGCCTGCAGACATACCATTGTCACATCCAATCCCGTCAGATCTTGGAAGCTAAGCAGGGTCGGGCCTGGTTAGTACTTGGATGGGAGACTGGGAACAACAGATACTGTAGGCTTGGGAGAAGGACCTGGCAACCCACTCCCAAAAAATCATCCGCCATTGAAAACCCTATGAACAGCAGAGAACCACTAACAGGACTGTTTCACCTGTTGTATATCGGGTCTCTATGAGTCGGATACTGACTACATGGCACCTAACAAGAACAACAACAACAACAATAATAATATAATAATGATACTATATAATGTCTAAGATGTAAATTACTTTTCTGATACATGTTTTCAAAGTCCTACCACAAACCCTCCCCTCATAACAAAGCTAAGTGGAGTAAATATACACAACAGCTACCATGCAGCACTTACTCTTGGGTCAAAAATTTCAGGAATAAGCCCTTAATATAAGTTAGCCTCAAAGTACTGGGAAGATGTTCCTTGTGAAAAGCCCAAACTGTTACACCATTTTTAAAAACAGAAAATAGTAATAATTTCATGCACATTTTAAGAATTGCCTAGGTCTTTTTTCAAATATTTGTTTCTTAGCAATTTATTTTTCTTTTCCTTCCAAATTTCCTGTTATACCGACTTCAAATGAAAGCATTCTTCACAGACACATCTTACTGAAATCAAGAGATGAAATAATACCTTTAACAAAGATGGCTTCCACAACAGGAGGGCACAGAAATAACACTAAACCATAGCCAATGACTGAGTCTTTCATCCACACCAATGTGCGACTGAGAACATCTATGGTGCTGTCCACTGGGAGAAAGTGCATTTTCATTTTAAACATCAACAATAGGAATATCTCTGCACTTTAGAGAGGAACCAACTCAGATATTGTATACTCAAAACTATACATATTGCACAAACTGTGATGTTTTCAAGTTTTTAAAAATCATTCTTTATCCTATCCTGTTTTGAGAGACTTTAAAGTAATTAATATTTCTTTATCAGTGTCACAATTCATACACTGTAACCTTATCAATTGACTAGTTTTAGTGACTGGGCTAACAGAATGTCCCTTTTACAAAGCAAACCTATCATTTTATTATGGAATTAACATTTTACTAGAAAAATGCAGAGACAAAACAATTAGCATAAATAAGACTCTTTGCCTCTCCATTATTTGACTTTAGTGACATAATGTGCCAGAGCCTCCCTGAATAAATACTTATTCCTCTTTCTACAATACCTAAGTCAATACACATCTAGCCACATTCCATTTAAATTTCAAGTTAGCCAGTATCTACTTTGTGCCTGTTTGTCAGGTATAATAGTAAGTTCCAGGGATGTGGAAATAAACAAAACTGACCACAAATTTATTCCCTTGTGGATTTTAGGGTTGAACAGTTTTATGAACTGGAAGTTAGGTATATTGGGTGAGTCTGTTAAGGGAGAAAGTATCTCTTCTATAAGGGAGAAAGCATCTTCTTCCCAACTATGTTGGGCCCCACGTTCAGGTGCCAACTCTATGTGGGGCACGCACCTCCCGATCCGGCCTGGAGGTTCGGACGGGCTGTGCCGCCTGCCTCGCACACAGATACTAAACACAATTCACTCGGGACCCTCAGGTGAGGGGCACAGACTCCTGCGGCCCTCGGGACCCCAGAGGAGACGGGAGAAAGGAAAAGCCTCAGGCACTTTTGCCTTCCAGGGGCAAACACCTGTGTTGGTCATCTCAGTGGTCATGAGGAGACAGCTGTTGCTTCATCGGTGGTCAGACAGAGAGCAGGTTCTTTTCCTTGCTGATGATTGCGATGGGAGAACGTTTTTTCCTCATCAAAGGTCTGGGAGAGAGCAGCGGGAGAGGCGTTTTCTCATCGGTGGTCCAGGCAGGAACGGGCAAGAAGACGCAGAAAGGGGTGCCAAAAGGGCCTAAGGGTCTTCTAGTACAAACTGGTAGAGTAGCTCAAATATAAATTATCTACCCCAAGAACAGGCTGGGATTTTGCTCAGTTAGTACAGCGCCACACTTCAGTCTCTGAGGTCCTGGGTTAGATTCCTAGCACTGCAAAAAGGGGAGAAGGATGTGGCAATTCACTCCTGAGGTGATCCCGAAACAGTCAGCTATTGAAAACCCTATGAGGGTCGCTATGAGTCAGACAGGACTCAACGGCACCTAACAACAGCAATCATCCCAAGAACTCAAGGATTGGTCTTTCTCCTCCACTCCCATGCTTTTTACTTCTTTTACCTCTGTCATACAATCCAAAATATTTACTGCTGCTTATTAGAGGGTTGCTGAGGTAAAATGTACCTAATCAAAGTGGGTAGAAGTTCTGGGGAACTAGGCATATAAAGAAGAATCAGACATGAACGAAACCACTGAATGGTTACTGTGAAAGAGATTCCTATCAAAGACAAGCTAGGACTCTTGAGTATTTAGTTTATAGCTATTTCTTGAGTATTTTTGTGTTAATATTGGCCAAACAATATTGAGCAAAATATAGTCCTTAAGGGTACTTAAAGCCCCACAAAGGAGAAAAACATTAACCAAACTAGCACTAAGTATATAAACACAAACTATAATAAATGCTCTGAAGGCTAACTGTAAAAACAGTTTCATAGGGACCTGATATGAAGTGTGGGTTCTGTAAGCACTTCCCTGATGAAGTAATGTTTAACATAGGATATTCGAGCTGAGTAGGGAAGATATTGCTAAGTGAAGAGAAGGAAGAACCTTCAGGACAGAAATGTACATAGCATATGTAAAGAGTTTGGATAAAGAAAATATCAAAAACTAAAAAAAGGAATTTAGGCACAGTGTGACTAGAAGGCAAAAAACTAGAGAAAGTACTAAGAGATATAGTTGAAGACACTACTCAGGCAAGTATATCATGTAAAGCATGAAAAGTCAATTTTAGGATTTTGCTCTTCACCCAGTGAAAAACAGCTTTGCTGGTATATGCACACAGTATGTCTCAAGAAATGCAAATAGTTGAATCTGAAGGGAGGAACAGAGAAGCTGATGGTCAGAAGCAAGATGATGTCAGTGTGTAGCCTTTTGTGCCTTTTGAAGTACATATGTGTACCTTAGAGATCAAACAGAAAGCCACTGCTGTGGTCTGGGGTATGATCAGAAAGCAGTAGAAATAGTAAGAAGTTCAGAATATGACTGCTTCACATCGTAAAATCAACACTTTTTTGTAACTGAATGCATAATGTTGTTCTTGTTAGGTGCCCTCTAGTTGTGTCCAACTCATAGTGACCCTCATAGGTTTTTCAATATTTGAATGTTTTGAAATTCTTTAGAGGGTGGCTGCCACATCCTTCTCCAATTTTATTTTATTTTACTTTTATTTTTACTTTTATTTTTATTTTTGCAGTGCTGGGGACTGAACCCAGGGCCTCAGAGAGTACAGAGGAGCATTCTATCAACTGACCTAAATCCCAGCCCCTGGTTGCATAATAGAGGTCAGAAAGAGAATACACCAAAAATGAATCCTAAATCTGTGATTTATACCTGTATAGATGATTACATAACTCACTGTGAGGAAACACTAAGAGGACTTGATTGAGATTAAAATTAGCTTTTTGCTGGCTTGTATTTTAGATGCCTTCAATACATCCAAAACGAGATGTTACTGTAGATACTAGAAGCTCAGAGCAGAGATTTGGGCTAAAGATATCCCTTTGAGGGCTAAGAACATGAAAATATAATTAAACTATGGGTATAAATGACATAATCTAGAGCAATACTTTATTGCAGTTTGTCTAAATTTATTAGCATTAAGACTATTTCTTCTTTCAAATAATGAAATTTCAATGATATATATGGATCCTGGTAAAGTCTCATCAAAAGTAAAGGGATGGAAAAATAGACCTTGCATACTGCATGAGCAACACAAAATGTTACATAATTGGGTTAGCCTGAGATGGACTTTTTGGATGACAGAATCTAATTATAAACAAGTCACAGATGGCAAATACCCATTGTGTTAATAATAAAGGGATCTCCCAGGATGGATATATGAATTAGTTGGACCATTAAAACCAATGGTTACCAAATAAGATGCTGTAGGAATTGTGTGTCCTCTAGATGAGGTACTCAAGGTGCCAACTGGGCAAGGGTAAATGCTACCTCTGGTAATCACAAACAAGGCAATATTAAAGGGGCTGTTAGGATAATGAGCCATTTCCTATTAAGGAGAATAATTCTGTAATGGAAAATTTGGAGGAAGTGGAGAAACAATGTGTAAAACTCATGGGCAATTAAAAAATTAATATTCATAAATAAGAATATGGGTCAGGCGCGGTGGTGCACACCTGTAATCTCAGGGACTTGGGAGGCAGGAGGATGGCAAGTTTGAGATCAAATGCATTCTGTGTAATTTAGCGAGACCCTGTCTCAAAAAGCAAAAACAAAAAGGGCTTAGTGTGCAGCTCAGTGGTATAGCACTTGCAAAGCATACAAGCGCAAGGCCTTGAGTTCAACCCTCAGTACTTAAATAAATAAATAAATAAATAAATAAATAAATAAATAAATCCAAAGGATCACTTGGGAAACTGTACTGTTAAGGCAAATGTTAAAAGGCACTCTCTGGACATGGTGGCTTTACACATCATTCAAAGCCCACTCTGAGGAGTTATTTTAAAGTATGAAAGCTACCATGCACATATCTTGACTTAAAAGGGATTTTAAAAAGTCAACAAAAACTATTTTTTCTAAGGAAAAAAACTGAGGAATAGAAAAAATAATGAAGAAAGGTTATAATGTGATATACTCACAGGTGGGCATAATAGCTAAACTATCTTTTGGGTAAATAAAAACATTCCTTAAAAACTTATAATTCAAACAGGTGGATTCATGCTGTTCTTGTTATTATAACCTTTTTATAAGAACTAGAAGAAGGAAGAACACCTATACAATGGGATTTTCTGGAATAAAAATAAATGAAATTCTGACACATGAAACAACATTGAGGAACACTGACAACATGCTAAGGGAAAGAAACAAGTCCCAAAAGACTAAATATTGTATGACTCCATTTACACTGAATATGAAAATAGGCAAATCCACGGAAACAGGAAAAGTACATTAGTTCTTACTAAGTCTGGGGGAGTAGAAAAAATGAGGAATGACTGCTAAAGAGAAGGTAGTTTCTCTATGGAGTAGGAAAAAAATTCTGCAATCCCATAGATGTAATGCCTGCACAAGTCTGTAAATATACTAAAACTCACTGAATTATATGTTTGACACTGTAAAATTTATGGTATATGAATTATATTTCAATAAAATTGTTTAAAAATACTTCAGTAGCTGATAGTTTTCATTGGGGACAAAAATGCTACTTAAAGAAGAAATATTAACCTAAAATAATTGCAATAATTTGTGTATTTTTAGCTTTACAGTGGTTATTTCACAGATTTACTTGCTTCCTTCCATCTTTACTATTCTAGAAATTACTTCTGGGAGTATGTGTAACATGGTATTTATTGCCTAATGCTTACATTAGTTTATCATCAAATCCTCATACTTATTCAGCAAACACATAATTACTCTAAGTGTTTCATATGTAATAATTCACTGAATTCCCAAAGCTACTCTATGAAGTTGGTACTATTATTAACCCCAGAGCTAAAAATAAAAACAATTTAGGTAGGTCAAGGTCACTGATAGAGTAATGGAGTTGAAATTTGAATCTAGACAGACTGGCTCCATAACCTATGTTTTAACCACATGCTATGCAACAACTGTAATGGAATTTTTTAAAGAGCATGTTAAAAGAAATAGAGTAAGCAGTTATATTGAAGACATCACAAATACATGCCACAAGGAAGATGAAGAAAACAACCAAAAATAATTTCTCCTAACATTTTGTAAATAAATTCTTCCAGTTTAGGACATAATTTCCAGTTATAACATCTTGACAGAAGTCAGCTTACATAGGAAAAAAATGTGCTCTGAAATGTTGCCAAATGACTCAGACATGCATGGTGGCACACGTCTATAATCCCAGCCACTGGGGAGGCAGAGGCAGGAGGATCGCAAGTTTGAGACCAGAGGCAGTCTGCATAACTTAGCAAGATGCTGTCTCAAAAAGTAAAAAAAATGGGCTGAGGGTGCAGCTCAGTGGTCCAGCACTTGCAGAGCATGCAAGCACGAGGCCCTGGGTTCAAACCCCAGTACTGAAAAAAAAAAATGTTGCCAAATGACTCAAAAGTGGCTGTAGTAATAAAAAAAAAATTGCTGTTAATGATGCATGTTAAAAAATTTAAGCTGTGTGTGGTGATGCATGCCTATAATCCCAGCAATTTGGGAGGCCTGTGCAGGAGGATCACAAATTCAAGATCTGATGCAGCCTGCGTAAATTAGTGAGACCCTCTCTCAAAATAAAAAGTTAAAACATAGGCCGAGGGTGCAGCTCAGTGGTAGATCCCTTGAACAGCATGCTAGCATGAGGCCCTGGGTTCAATTCCCCAGTACAAAAAAAAAAAAAAAAATTGAATATTTCACAGGTGCAATATAGATCAGTGGTAGAGTCCTTGCCTAGCATGCACAAGGAAAAATTAAAACTTCATAAAATGGAAGAGCAAAGAAAGGCATTGTATTTAAATTAATAAATATGTGATCTGACATAATTATATCAAAATTAATAAAAAGCATTAAAATAGGTATTTACAAACATCAATAAAAGCACAGGGGATTACTTTATGTTCAAGATAATCTTTCTTTGAAGAATAATTGGCACATACAATTAGTTAATTTTCTATTAAAAGCATCCAAAAAATAACTTCTAGGAATTCTCATATGTTGTAAAGTAATACATGGCAGCTCACAAGTAAATTTGGATTATCCCACAAAGTCAAACGTCAACAGAATTTCATTTTACTTTATATTTTCAGCACTACTTTTTATTTTTATTTTTATTTTTACATACCCTTGCCATAAGGCTGGGGTTTAGTTCAGTAGATAGAGCACTTGTTCTGTGTGCTCTGAGGTCCTGGGTTTGATCCCCAGCATCATAAAAATGGGAGAAAGACCTGGCAGTCCACTCCCAAAACAATCCCAAAATTATCAGCCATTGAAAACCCTGTGAGTAGCAGAGAAGCACTGACATAGGGCAGGGCACAATGCCAGAGAGTGTTTCAATCTGTTTTACATAGGGTCACTATTACTGGGACTCGACTCGACAGCACCTAACAACAACAACAGCTCCTCCTTGGACATATGTTAATCTCAAGAAAACTTAGAATCTCATTCATGACATTAAAACCAAAAATAACACAATGATCTTTTTGAAGGTGTAGAAGTGATTGCAATTTGATGTAGGAGTTAATGTAACCCACCAAACATACATGCTCTCTGCTTTGAATTTTCAAGTAAGCCTTCTTAGTATATATTCAATCATTCCAGATTTTCCCAATTATCTCTAGGGTACATGGTGTACTCTTATCCCTAGTTACTCTGTCAAAGGGGGCCTTCTTCTGCTTCCCTGACATTACTACCTTCCCACCACAGGCAAATGAACTTCCTAGTATTAAAGAACATACTACCTACTATTATCTTCAAGATCATGTAAGAAATCACTAATCTTAACAGTACGAATTTGGGCCCAATCTCCAACTGAATCCTTGGGACTGAGTTTGACAATCCGTTACTTTAATACTCTGACACTGAGCTGGCTTTACATTTTAAACACGAAGCAAAGACAACTAAGGAGAAGCAAGGTTTGGATATTTTCTCTGCCTTGTTTTTTCCACCAAGCAATCATAATCTTCATTGTTATATAATTTTGCATTCTCAAATTAAAAAAAAACCTAAATAAATATATATATGTATCTAAAAGTATCTATATGTATATATTCATTTTATGGTATAAGATATAAGACTTACTGCTACCCTTTTGCTCAGAGAAATAAGCATATTCCTTTCAACTACTCAAATAATCTTTCAAGAGCTTGATTTTCTCTTTGGTCTCCTAGCAGATTACTTCTGGTTACCTGCTCTTCTGCATGGCATGCATATGACCAACTGTGCCATTTCATTAGCCTCAGTCCATTCCTGATGCCTGGTGAGATTATAAGCATGGATGGTTTTTCCTCCTTAGGAAAATCTGTTCCCCACCAGACAGCCTCTCTGTCTGCCTGTGTTAGGGTCAGGATGTTATAGAGAAAACTGTCCCTGGGATTCTTGAGCAAGCTGCCCATTGTGGCTCCTGCATAACAGGGAACTATATTACAAACACTTGAAAGTAGAACTTGAATTTTATCCATCTGTATAATGCCTAGGCCACTTGACAGAGTGTCTGAGCATGCGGAAGCTTCAATCAACATTTGTAGGATTTAAACAGCAACTAGAGAGAGAAAGTTTCAGTTCTGCTGATAATCTAGTTTATTTTTCATTCCAGAACTTTACAATATCTTGAAAGATATAACAATCAGTTTAAAGGAAATATAGGGCAAAGAGAAATAGGCTTAGTGACAATACAAGGATTTAGCCAGTAAAATTCAACATGTGGGAAATCCTCCTCAGGCTAACTAACATGGTTTTTTCAACAAATAAATTATAATTAGAGAGGGAAAATGAAAGAATGATATACACAAAGAGAGATGGAGGCAGAAACTGACCTATGGATTTTAAAATTTTTTTGAAGAACATAACCAAAATGCAAAATGTGGGCCTTATTCAGGACCTAGGTTGAAGAAAACCAACTGTAAAACCAAGCAAAATATTTATGAGGCAATCATGAAAATATGAATAAAATAATTGGTACTAATGAATTATTATCAACCTTTTAGGTCTGATAATGATATGACGGTTATGTTTAGAAACCTTCCCATTTATAGATATTGATAAAATATTTACAAATGAAATACTATCTGGGATGTACATTAAAATAATCTTAGAGGCAAAGAAGTAGATGAGTTTATTAAAGCTGAAGAATGCATACACAGTGTTTTACCATATTCTCTTGTATATTCTTTAGTATATGTTTAAAGTTGTAATGTTGCCATCATTAGGTGCCCTTGAATCAGGTCTGACTCACAGCAACCCTAAGTACAACAGAACGAAACACTAACTGACACTATGCCATGTCCAGCACTATTGTCAGTGCTCTTCTATTCATAGGGTTTTGGGTGGTTGATTGTTTTGGGGCTGGGCTGCTAGATCCTTCTCCAAAGCCTACAGCACTTGGTATTTCCAGCCAGTGTACCACCCAAGGACTAACCAGGCCCACCCCTGCTTAGCTTCTGAGATCAGATGACATCAGGCGCCAGGGTGGTAGGACTGTACACAAAGTTGTAATATGTAACAGTAATTTTTATTAATTACAGTAGTCCTCCTTTATCTGTAGTGGATACATTTCCAGACCCCTAGTGCATCCCTGAAATCCCAGATAGTACTAAACCATATTTATGCTATGCTTTTTCCTATATGTACATACTTATGATAAATTTTAATGTGTAAGTTGGGCATAGTAAAAGATAAACAATAATTAACAATAGAACAATTTTAACAAAATACTATATCATTGTCAGCAACATTTCTTCTGCTTTGAGGCCATTGCTAAGTAAAATAAGGGTTACTTGAACACAAGCTCTGAGATAGTATGACAGTCAATCTGATGACTGTGACAGCTAATAAGTGAGTAATAGGCAGGTTACATGCACAGTGTGGATATGCCAGATGAAGCAATGATTTGTATCTCAGAATGGATGGAGTGGGATGGTGTAATATTTCTTCATGTTATTCAGAATAGCATGCTATTTAAAAGACAGAAATTGTTGTTGTTGGAATTTCCCATTTAATATCTTTGGACCTTAGTGGACTGTGTCTAATACCACAGAAAAAGGTTTAATAATTAAAAGTTTAAAAATGCTTAAAGGCCATACATCTTCCACTCGTTGAGCTCTTAATTTTCCCAGTTCATTGCCTTTATTTATAGCTGTTGTTGTCGTTCTTATTAGGTAGCTTCCCTTTTATGAGTAACTTTTTTAGGCTCCTCCTCAATTCAACAGAAATGCGGAGTTAATTCCTCCATGATATCCTACATAAATCTCTATTATTGCTACATTGCATTTTAGTGATGTGTTTGTTTCTTACACTGATAACTTCCTCTGGAGAAAGTATTTGGAGGAAGTAAATCTCTATTTACTTTGTCAGTACAATTTTAAAAATGGCTACACATATTTAATGTTATCCTTTTGTCTCCATAATAAATGAGATTAATAAATGAAATTACTTCAGCTCAGCACACAAAATTCTATATCAAAACACCTCAGATGTCAACAGGATATTATGCCCACTCTGTCTACAACTCAAGCTGGGATTTAGTTCAGTTGGTAGAATGCCACCCTGCAGTCTGTGAGGTCCTGAGTTTGATTCCCAGCACCCAAAAAATGGGAGAAAGATGTGGCAATCCACTCCTGAAGCAATCCCAAAATAATCAGTCATTGAAAACCCTATAAGGGTCGCTATGAGTCGGACACAACGCGATGGCACCTAACAACAACAACATCTACAACTCAGCTCCTCCTTGTTAATACATAAAAGCTATTATTTCACCTGGGTTCACTGGCACACACCTCTAATTCCAGAAGGCTGAGGCAGGAGGATCACGAGTAAGAAGTTAGGGGCAGCCTGTGTAACTTAGTGAGACCATGACTCAAAATAAACATGAGGCTGGGAATGTAGCCCTGTGGTACTTTAAATAAATAAATAAATAAATAAATAAATAAATAAATAAATAAATGTATGTATGTATGTATGTATGTATTATGTATGCCATTATTTCATCTTTTCCAAGGTTGTACCACAAAAGCCATCTAATACAATTTTTCTCCCCACTAACTTCATCTCTCTTCTTAAATTACTGTCTGTCTCTCTTGAATAATAAATTAACAAATTAGGAACCAATTGTTATTTTCAGTATTTTCTTAGTATTCCAGGACTTAGCACATTACTAGGTAAATTAGTAAGTATTTATTAGGTAATTAAGGGATTACAAGATCAAAGAAGGAAAAATTATTTTGAATGGGTGGGTGGATGGGTGGATGGATGAATGGATGGATGGACATCAGGTTCCAAAGTAAGTTTTTGTTTGTTTTTCTGAAGTAACTGCAAAAACATGCAGCTGTACTGAAAAGAATTTTGAAAGCCTTTAGGAACACTAAAATAAAATAAGATAGCATGAGTGGAAATGAAGTATCTGTCTGTAAAACAGCACTTTATATGTCTGGGAGTACTGTTTTATGGCATATAGCTAGTTATTCAATTTGTAAATGAAATCTTTTATCAAAGCAATGTATAAAAGTCATCATGACTTTGGGAAATTTGGAGCAGATTAATTTACAGGTATTCAAATTTGTTTGTCATTAACATGACAATGCAAGTCATCATACCCACAAGAGAACATTTTGTTTTACAGATAGTGACATACTCTAACAATAAACACTGTGCTACCATTTGGAATTAGTGCTGTACTGTAGTTTGACTTATAAAATCAAAACACTCAGTAGTCTAACTTTCTGATGAGTAACTCTTTGTAACTTCTTGAGCTGCTAAAGCATGTTCTGAGCTGCAACATATGCTAAAATCTGTGGCAGTATTTGTGCAAAGAATGGAAACGAGCCAGTTGAGTGTATAAACCCACTCTTGACTAACAAAAATCAGTGGCCTTGGGAGTCATGTCATTTCTCTTTAACTGTTCATAGAAACACAGAACATTTAAAATTGCAACTGAAAAATGATTTAACTGTTAACAAATATATATGTCAAGTATGAAAAAAATGTTCTCACCTTTTAATGAGAACTATGTGTTTTCTTTATGGTACTTGAACAATAAGCACACAAATCTTCAAAACTTACCAACTCTAGGACACTATAAAAGTCAATTTTAATGACTGCTCATATCCCTTCAGCATGAATGATTGCCTTATTAAGTACCTGGGACTTTTCTCCATAACTGTACACTCCATCGTACCAAATCTGGTTATATGAAGCAGAAATAAATTCATATTTCCTAACTTATTCAAACTCTTTGGACTAGAAACTGCATTGTAGATTGTCTTCACATTTCATCAAATTATTCTCCCAGTCAGGTTCATACTAACAAGGCTCTCATATTTCATTGCTTTTTCATGAAAAAGAGAATAATCCCCACTAATTTCACACCACAATGATTCATTCATTACTTAATCTTGTTTCCTAGTCTATTAAAATTAAAGATGCATATGCCCTGTTGTATCACAGTATTATATTAAATTGTTGCCTTAAAAAGCTAAAAATGAAATTAAAACTACTCTAAAATACCTGTAATGGATATTTCTAAAACCCTACCTCCTAATTTTTCTGGTTTATCTTGTGCTGACTGACTATAGCTTATTTTATAGATTTTTAAAAATTCTTCTAGAAACATAAATAATGGTATGTAGATAGGTATTAGGCTGGGATTTAGCTCAGTTGGTAGAGTGCTGTGCTGCAGTCTCTGAGGTCCCAAGTTCAATTCCCAGCACAGCAAAAATGGGAGAAGGACCTGGCAATCCACTCCCAAGGCAATCCCAAAACAGTCAGCCATTGAAAACCCTATGAGGGTCACTATGAGTCAGATACCGACTCGACTGCACCTAACAACAACAACAACATGTATATATTTTTTAGGATTTTGCCCAGTGACAAATGTGAGCATCAAGTAAGGAAACAGAATTTCATTTTTTAAGTACAATAAGAAACAAACACTAAAGCTGGGTGCAGTGGCCTGTAATCCCAATGACTGGGGAGGCAGAGGCAGGAGGATCGCAAGTTCGAGACAAAAGGCAGTCTTCGTAATTTAGCAAGACCCCGTCTCAAAAAGTAAAAAAGTGGGTTGGGGGTGCAGCTTGGTGGTACAGCACTTGCAAAGCATGCAAGCACAAGGCCCTGGGTTCAACTGCCAGTACCGCAAAAAAGAAAGAAAGAAAGAAAGAAAGAAAGAAAGAAAGAAAGAAAGAGAGAGAGAGAGAGAGAGAGAGAAAAGGAATACTAAGAAAGTCCAAACTTCCACATGAAAAGAAATCCCCTTTTATCATGAAAATTTTTATATCTATCAAATTAATTTCACAAAGGAGAAAAAAGATGATGGTACACCAATACAGGTAATAATACCTACAAGAAAGGATTTCAATTGGAATACAGAGCCTCGGTGCTCTGAATCTTAATTGCTATGAAGTAGAGATAATAAAATCCTAAGTACCAGTTTGAGTTTACACTTCACACAGGAGACTGTTGTAATATAAAACCCAATGTAGATTAGTTATTACTAAAATTTTGCTGAGGGAAGAGATATTTGGGTTATAATTCTGCCTTTCTCCTCAGGATCAAGATGAACACGGCTTGTTTCTGAGTTTTTGTTAAGAAATAGGAAAACCTCAAATTTTGTAACTTTTCCTTAAGCAGAGTACACATGTCATTATTTTGTGGCCTTACTTTGGGGGTAGCAATGTAAGCTTTGAGGGTAACAATACATGGAAAAGCTGAGGCATAACATTCAACTCTGGTAGGTTCTGATTATGGAGAGAAGACCATTGCAAACGTCCACGAGGACACCAAGGAGCTAATGAATATCCACTCTAAAAGAAACTGGAATTAGACCTACTTGGGGTAGGCATGTTCTTTCCGCAAAGTTCTATAACTTTTATTAATAAATTAGAGCTTCATAATAAGTAAAAACTATATTCTATTCCAACCCATCTCTAACCCACCTAAAATGACAAAATAAGAAGTATTTTACTAAAAAGTCTTGCACTTTACATTTTATTTCTGTCTCTCTTTCTCATTATACATATATAATGCATCTAATTTTCTGTCACAATGCTTGCATGTTTTCTAAAACAATATATACTTTAAAATGTTTTCAGTAACATTGCATAGTGAGAAATGTGAGCATCAATTAAGAAAACGGAATTTCATTTTTTAAGTACAATAAGAAACAAACACAAAAGCTGTGCTCAGTGGCACATGCCTTTAATCCCAATGACTGGGGAGGCAGAGGTAGGAGGATCGAAAGTTTGCATAACATATTGCAAAATGCACACATTCTAAGCATAGCTTTCATGTATTTTCATGAAGTGAACATATTTAACATATACCATCCCAAGAAGCCACTGTCCTCATGCCCCATGCCAAGTCATTATCCCTCTTCTAAGTTAATGACAATTTTAACCACTGACACCCTAGATTAACTTTGCTTGTCACTGAACTCATGGAGATGGAAAAATATATGATATATACTCTTCTATATCTGACTTCTTTGCTCTATATATACCTCTGAGATTTATTCATGCTGCGTTATAATAATTTCTTTGCATTGCCCCACAAAACTTGTTTATATTTCCAGTTAATTCATTGCTTGTAATTTTAACAGATATTTCAATTGTTTCCAGTTAAAATAATTCTGTGATTAGAGTACCTGCATATATTTTTCTACTGGGCAGGTATCTAAGATGAAACAGTTGGTTCAAAAGGGTTAAGTTCACTTTTAGAATAGACTGGCCATATTTTCCAAAGTGGTTATACCAAATTACACTGCCACCAGCACCTTAAAAATGTAATTGATACATATATTCTCTTCTCAACACTCAGTATTTTAAATTATTTTTTAGAATTTTGAGCCAGGCGCAGTGGCGCACGCCTGTAATCCCAGCTCAGGAAGCGGAGGCAGGAGGATCCCAACTTCAAGACCAGAGGCAGTCTGTGTAATTTAGCAAGACCCTATCTCAAAAAGTAAAAAAATGGGCTGAGGGTGCAGCTCAGTGGTACAGCACTTAAAGCATGCAAGCATGAGGCCCTGGGTTCAAGCCCCTGTACCACACACACACAAAAAAATTGCCAATCTGTCGGTGCTGTGACATCTCTTGAGATTTTAATTTGCATTTTCATAAGGAGGAAAGCTACCACATATTTTCATATAGTACTTGATCATTTGGGTATATTTTTTGTAAATTACCTACTTAAAGTATTTTTCTCACTTTTTAACATTATCTTTTCCTTATGGATTAGTAAGAGTGCTTTATTCTAGACTTGAGTAATTTTCAGATTTGTATCACCCTGTGGCATGCACTTACATTATTTTTCCTATACTTTCTTGCAGGGATACCTTGTCATAAATTGTTGGTGGTGGTGCCATAGAGTCGGGTCCAACCATAGCAACCCTATGTACAACAGAACAAAACACTACCCGACTCTGTGCCATGTCTGGCACTATTGTCAGTGATTCTGTGCTATTCATAGGGTTTTCAATGGCTGATTGTTTCGGGCGTGGGATGCCCTATCCTTCTCCCAAGTCTATAGCACCCAGTATTCACAGGTAGTCTCCCATCCAAGTACTAACCAGCTTCTGAGATCTGATGAGATTGCATGCCAGGGTGGTATGGCTGTGGTGGCCATAAATGAATTGGTCTATTTGTAGACTCTGTATTCTGCTCATTGATCTCTTTTATTCATACTTAAACCATGAATATACTCCATTAATGTAATGTTATAATAATTTTTACATGGCAATGTTAGTTCTTCAACTTTATTCTTCTTGAGACTGACCTGGTTATTCTTAGGAATTTGAATTTCCGTATGTATTTTAGAATAAGCTTGACAATTTTCCCCATAAATTCCTGATAATTTTAAAATTAGAATTGCATTGAATCTGTAATTCATTTAGAAGGTTAACATTGACATAATTCAGAAACACAAGGCATATTTTCCCATTTATTTAGGTTTCCGTTAGCTTTGAAAAGTGTCCACAATTTTCATAAATCTTTTGTTACATTTGTTTTCCAGGTATTTGATGATTTGGATGCTATTGTTAATGTTATCTTTTTAAATTTTCATTTCCTAATTTTTTCAGGCTACTATGCAGAAATATAATTGATTTTATGTGATTCCTTTGCCTTTGATATTTCTTATATATTTGGAAAAACACAATACAGTCTTCTGGAATGAGGTTTGCCCATGAAGTTTTTGCTTATGGATTGTATTTCTTTAACAGACATGACCATTCAGATTTCCTATATTTACTTAGGTCAAATTGGAAAGGGAGTTTTTCAAGAAATCTAAAAATTTTTTAAACTTTTTTTTCTTTTTTTTTCATTCTTTTATTTGTAGAATATTTAGCACTATCCTCTTAGAACATTCTTCATATTGGTAATTTTTACCTTTTATCTTTTTTTTAATTTTTGTTTGTTTTGCTTTTGTATAATTGGACAATTGAACCCAGAGCTTCAGACATCTCGGACATGCTAGGCAGGTTCTCTATCATTGAATCACACCTCCAGCCCCTTTTTTTCTATTTTTTATTATTTAGATAGGGTCTTGCTAAGTTGGGCAGGCTGCCTCTTGCCCCAAACTTGTGATTCTCCTGTCTCAGCCTTCCCAGTCACTGGGATTACAGGCGTGAGCCACAGTGACAAGTTTTTATTCATCTTTTCAAACAAACACTTATTTGGTTTCCTTGATGTTTGTAAAATAAGCATTTATTTTTTTTAATTTTAACTCTATTGTCTCCTTCCATCTAATTCTCCTGCATTTAATTTGTGGTCCATTACTGTTACCATTGTTATCATTATTATCATTACCTTGGCTTTAGAATTTCCAGTAGAGAATTTTCATGGATTCCTGTTTTCTAGTGATATATTTTTATCAATATTTTTATCTATTTTCTATCAATATTTCTATCTGTTTTTATCTATATATTATCTATATATCTATATTATCTACATATCTATCTATATATTTCTATCTATTTTTATCAATATTTTTATCTATTTTGTTGATGGTATTAATAATAGCTACTTCAAAGTAAATATTTGACACATGTAGTATATGGATCATCTTTTGATTTTGTTTTACTATTATTTGCCTGCAGCCATAGCCCTGTGGCATCCGATCCCGTTAGATTTCGGAAGCTAAGCAGGGTCAGGCCTGGTTAGTACCTGGATGGGAGACCGCCCAGGAACACCAGAAGCTGTAGGCTTGGGAGAAGGACCTGGTAACCCCCTCCCAAAAATCAACCTGCCATTGAAAACCGTATGAACAGCAGAGAAGCACTGACAATAGTGTTTCCCCTGTTGTACAGAGGGTCGCTATGAGTTGGATATGGACTCGATGGCACCTAACAACAACAACAATTATTTAGACATATTTCCTGGACATGATTGGTAATATTTCAATGAATATTCCATAATAAGTATAACAAACTGTAGAGACATCATGTGATATTATCTTCTATGATGGTTGATCTTCACTGTCAACTTGGACTGAGAAGCACCTAGGAAATTATTGAAGAACACTTCTGAATGTGTCTGTGAGGATATTATCGGAGTGATCTGGTAAGGTGGGAAGACCCCCCTGAAGGTAGACAGTACCATCCCATAGGCTGGGAGCCTAGATGGAATAAAAGGGGAAAAAAGGAAAAACTAGCTAGCCCAGGCATTCTCTTTCTCTGTTTCCTACCCCAACAATGTGAACTGACCTACCCCATCATGCCCTTCCCACCACGATGGACTGAAATCTCTGAAACAATGAGCCCAAATAAGTAATTCTTCCTTTTAAGTTATTCTCTTAGGTATTTTGGTCACAGCAGCGATAGCACTGTGGTGTCTGATCCTGTTAGATCTCAGAAGCTAAGCAGGGTCTGGCCTGGTTAGTACTTGGATGGGAGATGGCCTAGGAACACCAGATGCTATAGGCTTGGGAGAAGGACCAGGCAACATACTCCCCCCCAAAAAAAACAATCTGCCATTGAAACCCTATGAATAGCAGAGAATACTGGTTCACCTATTGTATGGAGGGTCACTATGAGTCGAATACCAACTCCACGGTACCTAACAACAACAAGGGAAAGATGATTAATAGATCTTCCTAAAGAGAGGACATGACATTTTTGTACCAGGCCAAAGACAGACAGACAATTATCGTGGGTCTAGGTGAGGCAGGTATATTTCTGATGCCACCCTTATTCCCAAGACAAAGTCCTTTTAAACAACTCTACAAAAATCCTGGGATGTTATTCAAGACCCACTCCTTTTTGGTCCTAAAAAATTAATTTTTATGACATGAGAAGCACCATGACACCTGCTTGGTTTCTGGGAATCTCACCCCCTCCCATATATGCCCCTGAAAGTCAGAAAATATGACAATTCCAAGCAAACCATTCAGTTTACTTCTCCTGTGTTTTTCTCTTTCCCTATAGCTTTTCCTCTAGGTCCTGTGGGTTCTAACTGTCTGAGAAACTAACACGTCAATTTTTGCTCCCTGTGATTAGTGACTCTGATACTATAGGCTACTACTTACTATTCAATCACTCTTCTCTGTGCTAAGAATTCCTAAATGTCCTGAGAACAAAAGCTTCTGAGAAGTCAGCACTCACACTGACACTCTATTCTTCTCTCCTTAACTTGGATGTCTTGGTTTCCCACCAATGCTTTCAAACAGACTTTTCCTTTTTATTGTGCTATTTTTGTTTGTTCTGGGCAGAAAGGATAGATTGCTACCAGTTACTCCACCTTAGTTGTTAAGGGAATTTCACACAAATATATTTAGTGAGAAGGAAACCTAAATCAGATGAACTATTATAACCTTAAGTCTGTATGAGCCCCAACTGGTGTAAGCATAGGAGAAAAGTCAGGTGATTCTTTCCTCGAAGTCCTATGTAGCCACTATTTACTGGGTGATGTGGGGCAAGATATGTAATACCTCTGGAGCTGAATTAACATATGCACAACATGGAGAATCCTAATATATCTTTGCATATTTCATGGAATTAAGTGAGAAAGTGACTTGTCTCAGATCTACCCCTTTAAAATCCACCATTCATAATTAACCTTAAAAATACAGTCATTCCATATCAAAAACTTCTATCTATATAGTCACTATTTTCTTTATTACCTTAAAGGAAAAAAAAATAAAATGTGATAGAAAAATATATCTGTGGTACAGCTATAATGAATATCTAGAAAATAAACATGCATAGACTATTCAATATTTTGTTTGGTTAGTTTTTTCATGGTAAAAAGAAAAGTCTGTGGGTTGATGTCTCCAAATTAAAAGTATCCTTCTTACTTATGTCTTATGTTTATATCTTCCTAGGGCATGGTAAAAGACATAAATGTATTTTATAAAAAAAAAAAAGAGGAAACAGAGAATTACAATTCAAGATCCTAACCTTTAGGAAATTCACAATAAAGGGAAAAGAATCTTGTTTTCACCATCAAGGACTAAACCTAATCATTTGCCTGGTGACTGGCATTGACATGCAGAGACAGCCAACTCTGCCAGGGGCTGAGTTTTAGAAATAATATTTACAGCAATTTATTCTAATTTTAGAAGTAATTCATACTCCCTGAAAATTTGGAAAATACTTAAAAGTCCAAACAAGAAAAATAGTAAGCATACTTCTTTCATCTAAAGATAAAATATCACTACTAAGACTGGATAATTGAGTTTTTTGGTATAATTTTTCACATATGAAATTGACATCATACATAATATTTATCATTAAAATTATGTTTTATATACTTAGCTATACATTTTACCATTTTAAAAATAATGGACATTATTCAAAAGCACAGTATTAAAATAGTTACATAGCAATTATACCAGATGTCCTATAATTTAAAAGAGGAATCAGTCACTACACATTTGGAAGTTATATTATTTCCAACATTTTACCATTAAAACCAAATGCAACATAATCATTTTTATGTGTATGTATGTACATATATGTGTGTGTGTGTATCTTTTGTTATTTGCATAAAATAAATTTTTAGAAGTTAATATTACTCTTTATGCATATTACTAAACTCCTGTCTAGAAAATATGTACCAATTTACTCTTCCCAGCTGGAAG